>BQNB010062140.1:2947-36196 GCA_026074375.1 Tanacetum coccineum
TTTCACAAAAAGAATTAAATAATTTCAACTATTTTTCTATTTTTTATGATTTATTTAAGAAAAAGAAATTAACTAAAATCTATTTAAATTCCTAGAAAATACAATTTTAACTAGAAAAATAAAGAAAAATGGTTTTTATAAACTAGAAAGGTGCAGAAACCTATTGGCACAAAAAGCCCTAATTTTTATAACCTAATTGAGCCCTAATTTTATCAATTAAAAACTAACCCTAATTTTATAAAACTAATTTCAAAAATATTAAATCTATTTATTATTCTTAGAAAAAACAGGGTAGAAAGTGTAATAAACGAAACTAAAAGGTAGGCGGGATAACTATTGGGAATTTACACTTTAGTGTTAACGGGTAACCTTGTACTATTGAAAAATTACAAAACAAACCCTACGCTATGGCTTATTTTTGGCTTATTAAAAATTGAAAATAAGCAAAAACTTAAAACATGAAAGTTGAAGAAGAGCTTATTCTTAACAACTTTAATAAAGGCACTTTCGACTTTTGTCAACAGAATAAGCTAGAAAATAAGCTTTTTGCTACTGTTTACAGAAACTAGTGGTTTAACTAGCTTTTTAGGTTTTGGCTTATTTCTAGCTTATTTCTTGATGAAAATGAAAACTAAAAGAGGATATAAACACCCTGAGATGTGTACTTAGTATATCTAGCAAGAAATAAGCTAAGTTTTAACAAGAAAAATGATCTTAAAATTTGCAAGTTTCAGCTTATAACTATTTTCAAGCTTTTTTAATAAGCTATCTATTTCAAAAATGAATCCTAGAAGCTAAAATTTTACAAATAAGCTATTCTATTGTTATTAAGCAATCCTAGATAAGAGGTTTTTCAAAATTTCAACTAAAGATGAAAATTCAAAAAGAATATAAGCTAAAATTCTAATCTGCTGCTATTCTACTTTTGCAGGCTAAAATAAGCTATACTAAAAAGCTTAAAATGAAATTTAAGTGATGAATTTTAAAAAGCTCATGGAATACTATTAGGAAATTTAACTCTAAGTGTTGTCTTCTACTTTTAAGAATTAACAAGAGACTTTAAAATTGATCAGCAACAACAGTCTTAACTGTTGTTGCTGATGCAATTGGCAAAGAACAATAGAGTGCAGGCTAAACTTTGAGAGTTAGAATTTCTAAACCACTTCACTAAATGTATCTAAGTAAGCACAAATCAATTTTGAACTCTAAATTGCTTTGACAATCCTAATCACTAAATCTATTAGAGCTAAAAAACTGCCCTGGTGCAAGCTTAATTTTTTTAAGCTCAAAACTCTTAAATTCTTCACATTAACTCTTAAAACCTGTTGTACACTTGTTAACTTGACTAAACTCAGCTAAATGAAATATTTAGACATAATAGTTTTGACTTTAAAAGTCAAAGTAACCTAAATCCAAACACTCCTTAGAAAATTCTGTCTAACCTAACTTGTACTCAAAACCTATTTTCAAGCTAAAGCAGCTAAATCTTTATATCTACTCTCACTATAACTAAACTATCTAAACTATTTTAACTCTAAAATACCTATCTTATTAATAAGAAATAAGCACTTTCTCAGCTAGCTTTTCTTAAACTAATTTGACAGAATTGAAGAAATTAAAGCTAAATTGATTCTAGCTTCAATCAATTAAAACATTTGAAACTCTAAACTTATCTAAACAATAGTAAACATGATTAAACACAATCAAATACAATAAGCTAAAGGATTAAGCTAAATTTAAGCTAAAATCAAAGACTTGAATATAAACCTGAGAATGGAGTCTCTGAACCTAGGTCACTCTATCTGAGTGAGTGACCTCTAATCAAAACCTAAAGTGGCACCTTGCCTCTATACCTTGAGCTTTAAGCTCAATAAGCTGAATTAGCTTATTTCTCCTCAATAGCCTCCAAAATGCATCAAATGACCTCTAGTGATCATTTTTTAATGTGAAATGAACAAAATGAAAGAATGAATGACTTAAAATAAGGATTTGACTGGATTTGAGCTTATTAACAAGTATAAGCTTCAAATGAGCTTATGAGAGCTTATTAGGTAAGATCAGCTTAATTTTGAAATCAAAGAACAATTGAAACTTAAGGACTGAATTTTATTACTTAAAATGGTAAAGTACAAATTGAAATAACAAAGGTACAAGTGATTAAAGCTGAATTCTAAAAACTTAAAAGAAAATGCTTAAAGATACGAAAAATTACAAACTGAGAATCAAACTAACTAACTAACTCCTAAAATGAACGTCTACACTTCTATTTATAGAGGATTGAAGAAGAGAAGTGACAATTTCTCGAATCTTCTCTTGAATGTGAGCCCTTGATCATTTTAAACTTCTTTGTAGCCGTTGGATTGCTTTGATGAGGTGTTAGGACCAATCAAGGAATGCCACGTGTATGAATTGACGTGGAAGTGGCTTTAATACGAGGTAGAAAGCTGTAGAGGAGCGGGGGAAGTGAATTTGGTGAAGATGGGTTTGTTGTAAGTTTGGGCGGGAAAAACAGTTGGGAGGCGGTTAGGACTTTTTAAGCCGCGTCTTGTGGTTTGAATCTTTGGCTTAATGACATAAATGGTCCTTGCGTTTCATTTCCTCTTTTGTAGTATAAAAGAACTTTCAAACTTGTCAATACCAGCCCTTGTGGTTTCTATTCCTTTTTTCTCCCTTTATAAACAAACTTCCACTTTGACAACTTTGGTCCCTTGTATTCAAAACATCCAAAAGAGCCATTAATCTTTGCAAACTTGACATAATTGATCCTTTGGCTTTCATTGGCTTTCTTTTCTTCACTCTTGTCTTGCCTTTTCCGTTTCTTGTCGGTTTTTGACCGTTTTTGCTTCCTTTTGTCTTTATTATCCTTTCCTGCACAATAGACACAAAAGCACACATTTTTCTATCCTTTTGGCATTTTTTTAGCTTTTATTTGGCAAAATCCCAGGTAATAAATATATACAATTAAGCATTTATCAAGGACACTCCTAACTTAGATGTTCCGTATCTCCATTTCTATCTCCCTTGACCAGGTCAAGTATGGGGGATCGAGTCAGGCTCAAGACTCGGTTAACAAAAATAAGCACTTCGTGGGTGACAACCCATGCTTATCCTAGTAGTAGTATTAATAAATAAGTGTGTTATAAGGAGGTTCGCCTCTACCTTCTCTCGTGTTTTGTGTTTGTGTTGTATGTCCAGGATTGTCCGAATTTTAAAGCCTCTCGTGCTCGTGGTTTTGTCCTTTGTTCACTCGACCTTCAAATCCTCGGCTTTATTTTGGGAATCCAGATATCCTAATCTAATCGACTAACGTTTATCTTTAAGCATACTTAATAAATGGATTAGGATTTACGTAGAGACTCTTCTTAAAACATTGAGGACAATGTTTAGTTCTAGTATAGGGGGATCTATCGATTTGATTGTGCCTGCAGTCGTTGTTTTCACGTAATCCCGTTTTGACGAATTACGGAAGTACACCTCACCAATGCGGAAATACCAATTCTTCTCGAACAATCAGGACGTACTTGAAAATAAGGGTAATGATCAATTATTTCTTAAAAAATGCTTGTGAATAGTCTTTGGCTTATTCGAAAACGCGTACAACATGTTGCTTCGTCATATCGTGGATGTTAGGAAAAGTAAGCCGCCACTAAACGAGCATGAGCACCGTAACGATCTCTTTCTACTTGGTTCCGTATCTTTTTTGGTTTAGAGGCTTCAATTGCCACATTACAAGTCTCCGTAAAAAATGCATGCTCACATATAACTCATCTTCATCGTCTGAGAAGGAATGAAAAAATAGACCGTAAGACATTTTGTAAATGATATGTGGAAAAGCATATAGAGAGAATGTGTTTGAAAAAGTGTATAAAAATGAAAAAGTAATATAATATTTATATGATAAAAAAGGTTTTATAATTTTAAAAATAGACTATTTTTTAATTTTTTTTTGGAACATTTCATTTTTGAGTTTAAGGAAATTGGTCTGAAAAGCTTCGAATTTAACACGATATTTCCTTTGAAGCAATGAACTTTTAAATTTTCATTTGTGAGCAAAATAATAACACATTAGTTAATACTTTTTATGTATCAAAATCCCTACGAAAATACTTGTAAAAATGTTATAAATGTCTGAAAACACTACTTAATTGCCTATATTTAGTTTTCAGGAGCAAAGCAGGCATTTGAGCAAAAGACGCAGGATTTGGACGTGGAATTCAAGAAGTGATGACATTCAAGGCTTTTACGGCGTAACCTCCTCGCAGGAGTTACGTCGTAATCAAGAGTAATGAAGAATGACTCAGCATCAGCTGTTACAGCGTAACATCACCATCACCTTTACGCCGCAACCTATCATTTGAAGAAGGATTGAGTATCCGAGTTATCATTATGGCGTAACCATGGCGATACGGTTACGCCGTAACTTTAATTAAGCCTGGAACATGGGAAACCAGATCAGCATTGTTACGGCGTAATATGTTCATAACTGTTACGCTGTAACACATTCGATACATATAAATTAAGCCCTCACTCGGCTCATTTGGCATCACTCACTTCACCTTTTCACCCCACAGTACCAAGAGGCGAACAAGGCATCTAGAAGATGAAGCATTCCACCAGAAGTCCAAGGAAGGATCACTGTACTTAATTTTAACATTAATCATTCAAAAACTCAGTTTGTAAGAATTATGAATTATCAATCTAAGATTTCTTCATTCATTTCTTGTCTTACTGTTGCTATGAGTAGCTAAGCACTCTTAATGCTGGCCTAGCCATGTATTTACTGTTGTTATGATTGTTATTTCCTATTTAATTACGGTTTTATTGGATATCCTTATAGCCTTTCATTGATCCTTGGGTTTTGGTAGTGTAGAAGGTGGCTTGGATCTTATTAGTCTTGTTATTAGACTTACTGGTTGAACATAGGATTAGTGGGGTACTAGGGTAGATTGGTACTTATCCCTAGTGTAGGAATTAAACATATTACTGCCTTGGTCACATTAAACACTTAAAAAGCACAGGAACTCTTTCAGAGAGGGTTAATAATATGTATAGATTATAGAATTGGTCTTAAAGATAGTTGAGGATTAACCATTACAAACTTGGATGCCCTGCCCGTGTGATCCTAGGGGAATTGGGATCGTAGAGTAAGTATAGGACATACCTCAAATGCCAATTCGGGTATGTCGATATTAGATCCACCAATGAAACTTATAATTAAACATTGCACAGGAAAACGTAATCATAATAGTAGTAATGAAATGGCTAGGCTAGCGCACTTTTCTCCCAGATTACTTCTATCAATTTACTTTTCTGCATTTACTTTTCTTAAGTTTTTAAAATCAATCTTAAAACCATTTTTTCCAAACGTGACAAAATCAAATTAGAACTAGTAACCTTAGCTATTGGGACGACCTCGGATTTACCAACTACTGCACTACATACGACCGAGTTCTCTGCCCGTTAGTGCGTGTATCGATAGACGAGTTTTATAAATTTAAAACTTGGCAAATAATTATTTAAAACAATTTTACGCATCAAGTTTTTGGCGTCTGATGCGGTCGTCGTAGGACTTCTACACGAAGTTTTACAACTCCCTAGGCAGAGCACCTAATCGTTGTAGTAGTAGTATAGGCAAGACTCGAGGGGTGGTTATCGTTCACTTGGGGAATAGGTTAGGAAGGCTTGATCACGGTCTAACAGAATTTTAAGGGTTGAGAGAAGATTCTTTTTGTGTTTTAATGTTTTATGGAAAGCAAGTAAATCATATAATTGGAGAGGTGGTTGGTTTTAGCTATTAAACTAAATATAAATCTACGCTACTGGTGATAACAATATAATAAAAGACTGTGTCTATTTAATCATGTATTACTCCCTAGATTGCTTCTCCTAGTGTTGTTGCTTTGTCACACTTGTGATGATCTGTGTAATTATTTCCTAAGTCATGAACGAATTACACGAACCCACCGTCTACTTAGTATTCCGTTAAGGCAACACACAAGTAAGGTAGTATGAAGACTATTACAAGGCCCCTAAGGGTATACTAAGTGCATGTGAAATATATTAAGAGTGGATCAACCATATTAGAGGGCAAGGTAGTATGAAGACTGTTACCCGATGGTATCCTTTCTACATAATCATGTTTTCCTAGACATATCAACAGCGATACAGACAAAAGCTGGTTTTCTAAGACCTAACATGCACATCCATCACAAGAAGCAACACCACTAAGATCTACATTCTAGGTTTCATACAATCATAAATAAACACAATAGGAGGTTTAGCCAAGCATGTTATAGATAAAGCAAGAACATAGATGAATCAAACAACACATAGACATATTGAATGATTAAATAAACCTTACTTGATTAAAACATGAGTTGGAGGAAGTACAATAGGGTTTTTAGGCCCTAAAATCGTCCCTAACAGCTGCTAAACAAACTAGGGTTCGTACCCTCTTTTTATTCTAAAGTTACACACTCAAAACCCTAAATTCGGGTTTGTATATATAGGAAAAACGCTGTGACGGCGTCGCGTTTTAGTCGTGACGCCGTCATGAAAGAGAATATTCTAGATAATGGGCTGGGTCGTGATCTCTGACGCCGTCGTGGAATATGTGACGCCGTCGTGGGATGCGTTGTGACGGCGTCACGTAGAAACTGTGACGCCGTCTCCAGCTGCTGAGAACATAATCTTGAGAAATGTTGGTGTAGGTCTGTAGTCTTGTCCGTTTCTTCTCCAAATGAGCCCAAGTCACGTGTAATTCTTCCAAATGCCCTCCAAATGAGAAATACCTGAAAAGGAACGATTAAGTACCTATTTTGGGCATAAACACACGATTTAGGGGGTTAAACGACCCTGAAAAAGTGTATAAAATGACACCTCATCAAATACTGACACCTCATCAAATACTCCTACACTTGGTGTAACAATCCGTATTTTTGATCAATGAACGACGTCATTAAATTCACTATTTATTTTTTTTCTCTCGTGCGCGTTTACTTTAATTCTCATCACATAATTAAATCGCGTAAGCTAAAAATTTTCACTTAACGAATAAAACAAGAGAAATATGATTTGTATACACTATTTCCTGACATGAATAGTGTTGGTTCGTTTTTAATAAAACTTTTGGCGAAACATTTTTAGAATCATTTATATAATATTTATATGAGTTTTAAATTTATAAATATTATTTTACGAGACGATTGACCCACTTAAACGATAACATTTTACCAACGATAGAAACATTTTTTTTTTTTTGAAAGTAATAATCAACTTTTTTATATTTTATTTTTATTGGTTACGTAAAAAGTTTACGTTTCGCAATTAAATACATTTAGGTATACCCGAAACCACCCAAATTTATCTACGCTTTAACAAATACTTATTTTTATTTTCAATGCTCAAGGTTTTATACAACTTAACCCAGGTTTTTTTATTATATGTCTCCACTTAAAAATGAACCAACCAAGACATTTAAATTTGCAAGTATACACTTCTAAATTAATATACACTTTACACTTTGCTACACATTTTATACAAAATGCAAGTAATACTTACACTTATAACCAATATATTTTAGCTAGCCACTTTACTTCCATAATTTTATGGGATGATATGCACTTTAAGAAACATAGAAACACAAGTATTAATAACCTAGCAATGTACATCTTTAGTTAGTAAGACCTAGTAAGACTTGACCACCTTTTTTCATTAAGTACCACAACATGTTAATTAGAACCATTTCATGAGCTCTTTGACTAGTCATATAATATATAAGGACTTCACTAAGTGTAAAACACATAGATAACATTTTACTTGGTGAAAATCAAACAAAAACTCTCTCCCTCCGTCCTTCTACGTCACGGCAACCACAACACCAACACCAAATCCATACCAAATTTTACTTATCACATTTACACACATTCCTACTATATATCTAAGATGTTTCCAAGCATTGGCTAACCATTTGCAAGTAGTTATCAAGAAAAGGAAGCTTGGCTTAAAAATCTAAACAAGGGTTTAGATTGTATTTCTCATTATCATACATCACTTTGAGGTTACTTTTATAAACCTTTATGTCTTTACATTTATCATTTTATGTGTTTATGTGTTTTATTTAGCAATATCACCATTTAGTTAGGGTTTTAAACATGTTAAAGGGATTCTTACTTGTGATTATGATTTTTAACACTTTTTCATATGAACTTGTGATCTTGGAATATATAATATATATGACATAAGTATATTATGAGTTATAAAGGAATTGTGGTAATTATTTAGTTGAAAAGTATAGAAAGTAAGTTATAAAAACAAAGTTATACGAGTGTACCTATTTATTTCAATGGGACTATTTTGGGTCGACTTTTGAAACAGCCATATTATAACTGTAATTAAAGAAAAGATAGTACCCTCCATGAAGTTTCCAAATATGTAAAGAAACTTGAAGAACGGTCTTATAATGAAAAAGATACGATAAAAATACGATTTACGTTAATACCCGAGGTGTTATAAAACGATTTTTATAAAGGGATTACTATTGCGGATGACAGAGGGAACTGGAGTGATATAATTGTTAAAGCTATAGCATGAGGAATCGATAGAGAACTTTCAGATTAGAGACTATAACGAGTGCGTCGGAAAGTAATCGCTAGAAGCAGCGCGGGTAAGTGGAGGGCAGAGACGAGAGGGGGGGCAATAGAGACGGAGAGACGGTGGGGCACACGGTATGACACGGCGGGGGGCGGGTGAGTGGTGTAGGGTCTAATATCAGTACGGATGCCGCGTGATATCAGCGGAGAGGGAGCGTGCAGGATCTCGAGGGCAACGAGATTAAGATTAGTGAGTGAATGACTCTTGTATGTATGTACAACATGCGGAGCGGCGTGTATCACTCTTCACACGCATGCACTGCTCTCGGGGTCGACGGCTGCTTCATATGATTCCTCAAAAGTCATCAAATCCCAACAACTTGTAAATGAGAGATATGAAACACACTTCAATCCTTAATACAAAGAGCGTGGGCATAAGAAACGTTTAAAAATCGGGCTTACAACGTGAAAGTTATGCTAGTTTTACTAAAACGTAATTATATACGTTTAACTTATTAAACACAAATTTTACCAAAACAATAGAATGGTGATTGAGCAATATAGACCTTATCTGGTATTAGTTTATCAAAGTACTATATTACTAGGGAGTTTCATAATGAAGCCTCTTCGGGGTGGCGTATCGACGAGTTGTTGGATTTACGATTTAAAGTGTCCTAGCTCCTCATACGTTCACTACATGACCTCTTAATTATGATAGCCCGAACGATAGTATAATGAGCTATACGACCTATAAATAATCAAAGTGTTTAGTACTTATACGACCTATATTGGATTAGGTTGCCTTCGGATTCCTTCGTGACGCATTTTTTCTATTGTGAATACTTGTTGATTACCATTCACTCAAGGTGAGTTCGTAGCCCCTTTTTCTACTACTTGCTTTATTAAATACGGGGGAGATTACATGCTTGATTTCTTTGGACACAAGTGTTTTCAAAACTGTATGCTATTTCCTGATTACATTATTGCTATAACACCTCGTGTTTTAGGACAATGTACGACGTTAATAAAGTCACCATTTATTTTTAGTATTGTACGCGTTTGTTTTTAATCGAAATCGTTAAGTTAAATCGCGTAAACTAAAAATGACCAGTTAACGTAAACGGGCATCGAGCAATTTATTGTTTACGTCAAACAAGGGTTAAGCAATTATTGTGAGAATAATTATTAACGTTTCACAAGTTACTTTATCAGATACGTGAAAGTGTTTACGTTTCACGATAAAATGCGTTTAGGCATTCCCGGAAGTTCCAAAACCTAACTACGCCTAAACAAATACCCACGATTATACCCAATACTCAAATTAATAAATATAACAACATACATATGAGTATGTGGCCGAATTTTTGATGATAGGACCAAGATTTATCACTTGTCCATAATATCTAGATATTTAAGAAAGATCTAGGGAACCATAAACAAAAGCCTTAAAGGCCTTTGTTCCCTCCTTTCTTGTCCCCTTGAAACTCACGGCACACCCCCCTCCTCTTTGGACTTTCTTGGTCAAACTTGGCAACTACAAATATCTACATCTCTTCCTATATATATCATGCATACATAAGAGAGTTTACTTACTCTTTTACTTAACAAATTTTCACTCTTTCTCTCCTAAAAGCCACGGCTCAAATAAGCCATCTAAGAAATTCATACAAAATTTTTCTATAATCCATACAACCCTTTACACATCAATCCTAAGGCACACTAAGTGATTTTAAGCAGTCGTTTCATCATTTTAAGGATTAAGGAAGAAAAGGGAGATTAAGGGATTCAAACCTAATCTAGCTAGGGTTTTTAAGCTTGTAAGCTTTTGTTTTGAGTCTAAACACGGGTTTAGCACTTATTTCTCATCTCGTACATCATCCCTAAGGTCTTTCCTAATTCCTCATACTTTTATTTCTTATGATTTTTATGTGTTAGACATGTTAAAATATTGTGCCATAATCAACCACTAATGGACTTTTTAATATGTAAAATGAAGTTATCACTTATGTTTATGAATTATATACTTTTTCTTAGGTCATATGGTTATATTATAAAAATGGAAAAAATAAATGTAAAAGTAGTTAACCTATGGATTTAGTATAAACAAGTTTATGGTTAAATTAGGGATTATAGGTTTCTTAATCTTCACCACTATGTGAAAGTAATGGAATGTAAATAGATAAAACTTGTTACAATAAAAATTATAATGACTACAGGATGATCTTGGACTTTATTATAAGTATCACATGTGTTTAAAATAGTTATAAGGGTTTCTATAATAAACTACTAGTTGAAAAATACATAAAACAAGGTTTTTATAAAGATAAACACATTTTGGAAAAATAATATCTTAGGGGCTGTTTTGTAATTCGAAAAATACATATATGTTTTATGATTTTATAAAATACTACATGTCACAAGGATCGATGGGTCATAAAGAACTCGAAAAACCGATTAATAACGAAGAAGATACGCCATTTACAAGTTTACGATAGTTAATACTTTTATAAAACTATTTTTAAAAAATTACTATTCATTACTGAAAGTTAGTTTTTTTAAAAACAACTAAAAATTATGATATAACCATTTAAATAACGAGATCGTACTCGAAAGAAATCGTTAAAAACGGAACTATAACGAATAAACTACGACGTTTACGATAATTAAAGTTTATATTGGGTTTGTGATGAAATTGGGCGGGAAAAGCTGTTGGGAAGGTGGTTAGGGAGGGTTTAAGCCGCGCTATTGTTTGAATCTTTGAGGAAATGACAAAAGTAGTCCCTGCGTTTCATTCCCACCTTTTGTAGTGTAAAACTAGTTTATAGTTAACAGGAATGGCCCTTGTGGTTTCTTTCTTCTTTTTCCTCTTTTTAAACAAACTTTCCACCTTTGACAACTTTAGCCCTTGACTTTTAAAACATCCAAATAAGCCTTTGAACTTTGAAAACTTGTCAATATTGGTCCTTTGACTTTCATTGGCTTTCTTTTCTTACTGTATCGGGCTGATCCGGCTTTGATTTTGACTTTCATTCTTCACTCTTGTCTTGCCTTTTCCGTTTCTTGTCGGTTTTGACTGATTTTGCTCACTTTTGTCTTTATAATCCTTTCCTGCACAACAGACACAAAAGCACACATTTTTCTATTCTTTTGGCATTTTCTGGCTTTTATTTGGCAAAATCCCGGGTATTTAATATATACAATTAAGCATTTATCATTGGCATATGTTGTAACATCACGGGAAAGTCTTGCGGTCCTGCATAATTTAAATACATAAACCTATGAATTCACCAACATTTTTGTTGATGTTTTAAGCAATGTTTTCAGGAGGTCAATAGGCACGAGGTGCCAAGGATGCATTGGATTACATTTTAGATTGCACACTTAAAGACTTATGTGCATCATATTTTGGGAAATGTATTGTTGTCTTTTGTAATATTAAACAAGGAACAAGTAAAGCTATATGCTTTTGTATTATGCCTTATAATTAAATCCAATGTATCAATTTAAACGACTTTTTGTGTCGTTCTTATATATATCTTGTGCTGTTGATCTTGAAGTAACACGCCCCCGAGATCCTTATTACCCTCCCAGCGAACCCGAATTAGGCCGTGGAGTTACATATTGTGGTATCATAGCAAGGTTATAGAGAACCCGAGGTCAAATGTTTTTGCTGGACTATAACCGTTTTCAAACATTAGCATACAAACAAAAGAGATGTTTTTACGGTTGTATTCATATACAAATTGTTGCATTAGTCGGTTAGGCTATATACATGCAAAATTGATATACGTGTTTATAATATATTACGTATATAAGGATAATAGTCTTATATTAATATACTTATATAAGTCACTTTTGATTTTTCAGTTTCGAGCATGTCGGATTCGGAAGATTCTACAGTTACGTATACTGAGATATCCAGCCCATATGAGGACCTATCTGACATAGGATCACCAGGAGCCGAAGGACCTATTTTTCAGGATCCACCGTCTCCAGATTACGTGCCTGGCCCTGAGGAGCCAGAGCAGGCACCACCTTCACCTATCTATGTACCATTTGTTCCGGAGCCTGTTTACCCGGAGTTCTTACCAGTGGACGATGAGGTATTCCCGGCTGAGGAGCAGCCAATGCCTGCTGCTGACTCACCTACTCATCAGTCACCAGGGTATATACCAGAGTCCGACCCTGAGGAGGACCCAGAGGAGGATGACGAGGAGGATCCTGAGGAGGATCCAGCCGACTATCCTGCTGACAGAGGAGACGACAGGGATGATGAGGAGCCATCTGACGATGACGATGATGATGATGATGATGCAGAGGAGGAGGAGCACTTAGCTCCTGCCGACCCTGCAGCTGTTGCTTATTCAGCTGACCAGGACCCATACCTTGCTTATCGCGTCACGGCTAGGATGTCCATCCGACCCCAGGCGCCGGCACCGTTCCTCTCCGAGGAAGTTGCTGAGAGATTGTTAGCCTTACCTACTCCACCACCATCACCTCTCTCTCCATACTCATCACCACTTCCTCAGATACCCTCTCCGCCATTACCTATACCATCACCACCACCCAATAGCCCTACATATGTTGAGGGATCTCTGGGATCCCGAGCTGCTGGGATTAGACAGAGAGATGCACTACCATCTCCTGTTCATGAGACTGAGATGCCTGAGATTTGTTTACCGCTTCGTAAGAGGCCGTGTCGTACTACTCCTGGTCCTGGATACGAGGTCGGGGAGAGTTTGGCAGCTGGTACTGCTAGGCAGGTTAGACCTGCCACAGCTAGGGCAGACCTTTATGGATTTGCTGATATGTTAGATGCCGCTCCAGGACGCCAGACGTCTAGAGAGTTAGGCTATGGTATTACGGATACATGGGATGACCTTGTAGGAGCCATCTAGGAGATTGCACCGACCACCTTAGAGGGGGTCAATAAGAGAGTTACTAAGTTGGCTACTACTGTTGACCAGGAGGATGAGATCATATATTCTCAGCTGGATGATGCACGACATGACCGAGTCAACATGTTGTACAGGGATAGACCATTCCATAGATGCACTGCCCTTCTGATGGAGGAGGAGGCCAGAGTATCTCGTGCGGCTTGGGCACAGTGGATGGATGCTTGCGATCAGGTACGTTCTGAGGGCATATCACTTCGGACTATGGTCATGGCTCAGCAGTCCGAGATCACTGAGTTGCAGGCAGCAAACCGTAGGAGACAGTCGATGATTTCAGATCTGCTGAAAGCAGACCATCGGAGACAGAGACAGTTAGTGGAGGCACTAAAGATAGTGAAGAGCCTCAAGACTCAGATGATCGAGCTTCAGAGACAGCAAGGACCTGCTAAGGATCCTGCAGAGCCAGAGCTACCAGAAAGGATGGGACAGTAGCAGTTATTAGTATGGCGGTTATGACTGTAGCTACTGTACAGTCTGTTAAGTATTATGGGTTATTCCCAGCTAGCAGACTGTATAGATCTTTTGTTTTGTCTAGCTACTCTGTTTAGATCTTTTTGTTCATGTATCGGCTACTTTGTACAGCCTACTAAGTATTACGAGTATATCTCGGCTAGTATGGCTTTAGGTTATTTTGTCTTGTAACCTAAGTGTTGTGATCGTTTGTATTTAAACCAATCATGTATTATTTTCCCAAGTTATATATGGAAAGGATGGATTATGTTTTATATGAAATCAAATTTATTGTGAATGAATGTCGATTTGTTAATTTTAATACTGTTGTGTATTTCACCATGTGCTGTGATCTCGTTTTATTTATTATATATACATCGGGTTATGATTAAGATTTTTGAAATCTAACGGGTATTATGTTTCCTTGTGATTAAAGAAAATGGCACCAAAGAGAACCACGAGGTCAACGCCAGCCACCACAACTCCCCCACCAGTCACAGACCCTACTACCACCACTTCGGTCACCAGTGCCCAACTTCAGGCCATGATCGACCAGGGTGTCACTGCTGTATTGGCAGCACGTGATACGACCCGAAATGGCGATGATAGCCATACCTCGGGAACAGGTGTGAGAAGGAATGAACGCGCTGTTCGGGAGTGCACTTATCAAGACTTCATGAAATGTCAACCCTTATTCTTCAAGGGCACAGAAGAGTTGGTCGGATTGACCCAATGGTTTGAGAGGATGGATCCGTGTTTCGCTAGTAACTGACACGTGGAGAATCAAGTGAAGTTTGCTACTTGTACTCTTATAAGAATTGCTCTAACATGGTGGAACTCACATGTTAGGACAGTGACTAATGACGTTGCATATGCAATGACGTGAACTGACTTGAAAAAGAAGATGACAGCTAAATATTGTCTGAGGAATGAAATCAAGAAGATTGAGGCAGAAATGTGGAACCTAAAAGTAAAAGGCACCGATGTGGTAGCCTACAATTAACTTTTCCAGGAACTGGCATTGCTGTGTGACAGTATGTTCCCTGAAGAGACTGACAAAATTGAAAGGTATGTCGGTGGGATGCCCGACCTGATTTACTCAAGTGTTGTGGCATCGAAGCCGAAAACCATGCAAGAAGCTATTAAGATGGCGATTGAATTAATGGATAGAAAGATTAACACTTTTGCTGAGAGACAGACAGAAAACAAGAGGAAGTTTGAAGACCCTTCCCGAAATAACCAAAACCAACAACAGAACAAAAGGCAGAACACAAGCAGGGCTTATGCTGCAGGGAACAGTCACAGGCAGGGCTTATGCTGCCGGGAACGGTGACAGGAAACCGTATGAGGGGGCTAAACCTCGATGTCCCAAGTGTAACTTCAACCATTACGGTCCTTGTACACCAAAATGCACTAACTGCAGGAAGCTTGGCCACCTGGCCAAGGACTGTAGGAGCCGGCCTGCGACTGCAAACAACAACAACCGCAATAACAACAACAACAGCAACCGCAACAACAATAACAACAACAACCGTAACAACAACAACCCAAGAGCCCAAGGGGCAAATACAAATGCCATCGTTTGCTTTGAGTGTGGGACTCCAGGCCACTTCAGGAGCAACTGCCCCCAGTGGAAGAACAAGAATCAGGGAAATGGTAGCGGTGTAGCCAGGGCTTATGCAGTGGGAGTTGCAGGGCAAAACCCAGACAACAACGTTGTGACGGGTACGTTTCTCCTAAACAACCGTTGTGCTTCCATTTTATTTGATACTGGTGCAGATAGAAGTTTCGTGTCTACTCAATTTAGTGCTTTGATTAATATAGCCCCCACTACATTAGATCATGGTTATAACGTTGAATTAGCTGATGGTAGAATAATTTGGGTAAATACGGTATTACTGGGTTGCACGTTAAATTTTCTGAACCATCCGTTTCACGTCGACCTAATGCCTGTAGAAATGGGTACTTATGACGTCATAATTGGCATGGACTGGTTGACGAAATACCAAGCCGTTATTGACTGTGCTAAGAAAATCGTTCGTATTCCCTTTGGGAGCGAAATCTTAATTTTTCATGGAGACGGAAGTAGAAATAAACGCGGGACTCGATTAAACATCATCTCGTGCACCAAGGCCCAGAAGTATCTGCTACAAGGATGTCACATCTTTTTGGCACATATTACCATCAAGGAGACTAGAGACAAGTCGAAGAAGAAGCAACTGCAAGATGTACCGATCGTCAAAAATTTCCCCGAAGTATTTCCCGAGGACTTGCCAGGTCTTCCACCTACCCGACAAGTGGAATTTCACATCGATCTAGTACCTGGTGCTGCACCTGTAGCACGGGCACCTTATCGATTGGCCCCATCAGAAATGAAAGAATTGGCGGATCAACTACAAGAGCTTTCCGACAAAGGCTTTATAAGACCTAGTTCGTCGCCATGGGGAGCTCCAGTTCTATTCGTCAAGAAGAAAGATGGATATTACGGATGTGATAGAGTATCGGGATTAAACAAACTACGGTGAAGAACGTTATAACGCTACCAAGAATTGATGACTTATTTGACCAACTTCAAGGGTCGGAGGGTCTATCTGAAGATCGACATAAGTCAAGTTATCACCAATTGAGGGTTCCGAGAAAGAAGACATTCGAAGCTGCCTTCAGAACTCATATGGACTTTATGAATTCCAATTTATGCCGTTTGGTTTGACCATGAACTGCTGGGGTTATGGACTCATGAACCGAGTGTGCAAACTTATCTGGACAAATTCGTAATTGTCTTTATTGACGATATTTTGATCTATTCCAAGAATAAGCAAGAGCACGAAGAGCATCTGAAGATAATATTGGAGTTGTTGAAGAAAGAGGAGTTGTATGCAAAATTTTCCAAATGTGAATTTTGGATTCCAAAGTACAGTTCCGCCGGTACGGATTGATAATAACTGGCATTGCACTCGCGTGGACGCCAGCCAAGATCGATTCCGTAAAAAAGAATTGGGCTTCTCCTAAGACACCAACGGAGAGATTCGTCAGTTTTTAGGTCTTGCTGGTTATTATCGCGATTCATTGAAGGGGTTTCAAAGTTCGCCAAACCAATAGACCAAGCTTCACTCAAAAGAAGGTCATGTATGTGTGGGTGACAAACAGGAAGCAGCGTTCCAGTTATTAAAGCAGGAAGTTGTGTAGATGCCACCAATTCTGGCTTTACCGAAGGAAGTAAAGATTTCATCGTATTACTGGCGATTCTTCAAGTAGGGTTTGGCGCTCGTGTTGATGCAAAGGGAATAGGCCTTCCCCATATAATTAATGTATCACGCCTAGGTTAAAGATCCATGAGAAAAAAAACTATTACTCATGGGATCTGGATACTTGGAGCAAGTGTAGTTCGCTATGAAGATTTGGAGGCACTATCTGTTGGTACCAGTGTCGGTGTTCATGATATAAGAGTTTACAGCATATTCTTAATCAGAAGGAATTGAACAAAGAGACAACGCGATGGGTAGAGTTGCTTAGTGATTAAGATTGCGGATATTTCGTTATCCAACCCAGGAAGCAATTGTCGTTGTGATGCTTTAAGCAGGAAAGAACGAGGAAACCACGTTATGAGTCGAGCTTTAGTCATGACTATTAGCTTGGATATTCCTAAAGCAATCTTGAATGCTCAGACTGGAAGCACGGAAAACCAGAAAACATCAAGTGTGAGGATGTGGAGGTATGCTAATTGAAATGCTAAATATCCAGAGGCAATTAGAACGGAAATGTTGGAACTGTACGGTGGAATCCATGGCCTCAATGGCAAGAGTTGGTTACCTTTTATGGCGATTCTGCGGATCTGTGATCATGCTACGGAGTCCCACAAAATCGAAGTTATTATATCTATAGGTTCCGAGGATAAATGTATCAAGGGATGTAAAGAAGCTATATTGGTGCCCATATGAAAGCTGATATCACCGCCTATGTTAGCAAGTGCTTGAACCTGTGCTAAGGGGTGAAGGATGAACATCAGAGGACAAATCGGTTTGTTGGGTACAACCCCGTTATACCTCCAATGGAAGTGGGACAATATCACGATGGATTTTGTCAACAAAGCTTCCTAAGTCATCATAAGGGTTGACACCATTTGGGTAATCGTTAGACCGTCTTACAAAGTCCGCGATTTTATACCCATTGACAGAGACTGGGGGGGAAACCTTTCTTTGGAGAATCTGCAAGGATGTACCTAAAGGAAGTAGTTAAAGGGCATGGAATACGTCTCGATTATTTGTGATCGTGGACACTAGGTTTCGCATCAATTTCTAGAGTTCACTTCAGAAAGCTTTGGGTACAAGTTTAGATATGGAGGACGGCATTATCCATCCGCAAATGAAGGACAAAGCGAATGAGAACCATTCAAAACTCTCGAAGTTATGGCTTAGGAGCTTGTGTGATCGACTTTGAAATGGTTGGGTTAATAACATTTACCATTGTGTTCGAGTTTTCATACTATAACTGTTATCATGATACGCATTAAGGCTCGCCACTCCTTTGAAGCAGCTGTTACGGTAGAAAATGTCGTTCGCCTGTGTGTTGGGCTGAAGTTGGGAGAAGTTCAACTCACCGGTCCAGAAGATAGTACCTCTCGTCGCGACGACTGAGAGAATCGTTCATGTTAAGCAGAGGATGCAAGCCGCTCGTGATAGGCAAAAGAGCTATGCTGTTTTGTAGGTTAAGCAATTATCCAGATTGGAGTTTGATGGTTGCGAGATAAAGTGTATGCTCAAGGTTTCGCCTTGGGAATGGGTGGTTGTACGTTTGGCAAACGAGGGGGGAATATTAAAATCCTGGTTTTGTTGGACTCTTTCAAGGTAATTATAAAAATGGTGGTGTCGTTGTCATTAATCAAGCTCACAGCTTCCTGTGGAGCCTTGTGCAGAGTCATTAGTCATTTTACGTGTCATACTTATTAGTTTATCTTCCACCTCCCGCCACCCCCAGCGGTCATGCCGAACGACCCTTAGCCTTTCCTTTTTGGATGGACTTCATTTTGTTGTACAAGCTTCAGTTTGTCGAGGATGGAACTATAGACGATCACAGATCGTGAAGTTTAAACGGTTGAAGCGAAGCCGTTATCCATTTAGTCAAGGTTCGATGGAATTCAAGTGAGGTCCTGAGTTTACATGGGGAACGTGAAGATTCAATTCAAGTCCCCCAAGAGGGCAGAGATAGAGAAAGAAAGAATTAATCCACACCTCTTCACAACTCTTACTGCCAACACCACAAGGCGCTGCCAAGGCCCGGACCGGTCCCAGAAGGATAAGCCTTGAGGACCATAACCACACTTCTAAATATCTTTATATTCATCTCCTCCTGACTAACAAGGCTCATTTAACGGGGGATGGAGACTATACACCTCGTATTTTAGGTATTGTATGAGCTTATGGAATTTCACATTTATTTTTAGGGTTTTACGCATTTGCTTTTAAAACCGTAAAAGTTATGTTAAATCGCGTAAACTGAAATGATCATTACAATGTTAAAAGGGCATTTTAAACGATTTTAAATTTTTGCATTCATAGCAAAGTGTTTATTTGATAATTATAGGATAATTAATACTTTGTTCAACTAGATTTTTATCGGTCTACGTAAAAAGCTTTCGTTTCATAATAAAATACGGTTTTAGGCATACCCGGAAGTTCTAAATCCTAACAACGCCTAATAGAATACCCCACGATTATACACAATGGCCTAAAAAATAATTAAATTACATCATATATATATAATATATATATATATATATATATTTATATTTTTTTATTAAAATATATAGCCGAATTTTATAGGAAAGGACCAAGACTTTTCAAAGTTTACATCTTTTACATAATATCTAGATGTTATAAAGATATTTATGAAATAAACTCTTACACCTTTATCAACTTGGCATGTTAAACTTAACCTAGGGTTAGAAAGTAACTATGGTTAAGTTTGTGACGATATTTTTACTATATATTACCCATGCATGCTTGCTACCTATTTTCTTTCTTATATACTAACCAAAATCACAAAACTTCCTTGTTCTCTCTTGAAGCTCAACGGCACAATATACCCTTGGAAACAAAATCATACTTTGATTTTCTAAGATTATACAACCTTTACACAACATACTTAAGGTTTCTAAGGTGTCTGTTTTGCATGCTTTGTTTCATCATTTGCACTAGTATAAGAAGGTAAAAAGGAAAAGATTTAGGGTTTTGGAAACCTAATCTAGGGGTATAAGCTTGTGGGGGGGGGGGGGGGGAAAGCTTAGTTTTGAATCTAAACACGGGTTTAGACTTATTTCTCTCTCTTACATCAATCACTAAGGTTTTCTTAATTCCTTTATACTTTTATATTCTTATGAATTTTATGTGGGGGGTTACTGTTAATTATAGCCTAATCACCACTAATGACCTTATTAAATGTGTCAAATGGGTTTTTATTTAAGTCTATTCAATTTTTTACACTTATTCTTCATGATCCTAATGTTATAATATATATGGGAAAAATAGAATCCTATAAAGATGTTAACTTATGTTTAAGTATAAACATGTTTAAGGATAATTAGGGTTTTAAAGTTATCTATGTAAATACAAATTGAAAGTAATGTAAGTTAAAGGGTTGACTTGTTGAATGAAATTACAAGGGAACTAGGGATAGAGCAGCTCTTTTGGGCCGTATTATAAGTACCACAAGTGTCAAATTTGTTTTTAAGAGTTTTTAAAGTAAACTACTAAACTAGTTAATACATAAAACAAGTTTTAAACACATTTTGGAAATAAATATCTTAGGGACTGTTTTGTAATTCGAAAAATACATATATGCTTTATGATTTTATAAAATGACTTACATTCACAAGGAGCGAATGGGTCTATAAAGAACTCGGAAAAACGTTTAATAACGAAGAGATTGGCCATTTTCAAGTTTAAGATTAGTAATACTTTTCATAAAACAATTTTTTTATAAAGAAGTACTATTACACCCCAATAGGGGATTTATTTTTCTTTTTTTTTTTTTTTTTTTTATACTTTATAAACATCCATAATTATGATAAAACTTTTTCATTACGAGAACAGTGCTCGAAAGAATCGCTAAAAAACGGAGCTATAACGAATTTAAGATACGACTCTTCTAAAACGGTTTTTTTTCGCATAATTAAAAGTATAAATTCGTAGTATATAGCTGTTGTGAATAGTAATAAAACGCTATTCATCGCAGAAAATAAAAAAATTGAAAACTGTAATATTTTGATTCACTAGTTTACTACGAAGACGTGGACGTAAGTAAACGCGTGGGGGCAAACGGGTTTAAAACGACCCAAATTAGGTCATTTTAATGAAAAGTATTATTATAAAACGTTTTAACTTTATTAATACTATTTTACTATAAAGATTAGTCGGCTGCCGTTGGGTGATTTTTGCTTTTTGACTTTCGAGTCCTCGATTATGTATATAGTATATTTTTTTTGAGTGGTTGTATCAAAGTGCTTATTACTTGGGATGTTTCTATGAGGCCTCTTCGGATGGCGTATCGATGAGTTGTTGGATTTACGATTTAAAGTGTCCTAACTCCTCGTACGTCATGTCATGACCTCTTTAATTATGATAGCCCGAACGATAGTACGATGTAACGACTATAGGATCATATTCAATGTTATTAATTAAAGTACTCGGTACTTATACGACCTTAATTTAAATAGGTTGCATTTATCGTCTTGCGTGACGTTTTATCTGTGATTAGTTGGACTACCTGTACTCAAGGTGAGTTCATAGCCCCACTTTTACAGTTTTTACTGATTTATTATTATTCGGGGTGAGAACATGCTTTGATTTATAAATTGGACGCAAGTGTTTAAAGTATATTGATTATGTGTTGCCTAAGTAGCGATAACCCTCCTGAGCCCATTATCATGAACTGTCAATTGCATAGATGTAGTTGTTAATTACATTATGTGAGCGCGAATGTTATAAATAGATCTATTGGGATTAACCTCCCCGTTTGGGTGATTAGCTATCACTGGGAACGAACGTTGACCATGTCGGACTTGGATGTTGTGGGTTACAACATCTGTACGGGCAAATTAACTGCTAAAATAGCAAATATAGGTTGAGCTTCGGTGTCATGAGCTTAGTGCAACAGTAATCTGGTTTTGTGATTGTTGGCATATGTTGTAACATCACGGGAAAGTCTTGCGGTCCTGCATAATTTAAATACATAAACCTATGAATTCACCAACAATTTTGTTGACGTTTTAAGCAATGTTTTCAGGAGGTCAATTGCAATGTGGTGCCCAAGGATGCATTGGATTATGTTTTGGATTGCCCTATTAAAAGAATGTGGGCATCATGTTTTGGGTAGTATCAATGTTATATTTTGTAATAATTACATAAAAAGAACAAGTTTAAGCTATAAGGCTTTTGTTAACATGTCTTTTTATTTAAATCCATTGTCATCAGTGTTTGTAAAAGACTTTTGTGTCGTTCTTATTATATCTTGTGAGGTTGATCTTGACAGTAAACTTGCCCCGGACTCCTTATTCCGTTGCGGACCCATTTTGGGGGGGGGGGGGGGGTGTTAAAATACGGTATTAAGTCATAAACACTTGTCTATATATTTTACATAGTCAAAATTGTGGACAAGATGTCATTATTTATGCCACACTTCCAGTGATTGGATTCTATTAAATAGCAGTAAATATAGTCTGAGTAGTCTGGTTGGTGGTTAGTGGGGGCAAATATCACCCAACACCCCACCAACCACCATCTTGTGTTGGTCCCTCCCTTGTGGTTCAGCAGCTTTATGGATATTGTTCAGAAGATTATTCATTATCTGATGGATTGTCGAACATGAATATCCTCGCATGAGATATCTCCAAAGTAGAAGTCTGATGCGAGCTAAGAATAATCTCGTCGTCGGCCTTATTTTTTTTGGGCTCCTTTTTTTTCCTCGACAACCATCCAGCTCATCCCCCCATAAAAAAGAAAACAATATTCAAAATAATCCTTAATTAGAAATTTGAGTATGGGCTTCTTGAAGTTCGGTTTCTAGTTGGTCAAAATCTCGTTGTATGATTACTCGACCATTACCAAGACCTTCTATCTTATCTTCCATGTGTTCAAAGCGCTCAAGAGGGAGCTCATCTAAGTGATTCAGAATAGTTTCGATCTGTTCCTCATGACGTTCCAGACTCGTCTTATGAGAATTTTCTCCAATCTCAAATACTTGAGGTGGGGTATAGAAATTAGTAGAGGAGGGTGATAGAAAACAGGCTCGTTTCTGAGGTGGCAAAATCTCTTCAGGTAAACTTCCACGCACATCCCCCTAAGAGAGAAGAGAGAAAAGGGAAGTCAAGAGAAGAGGAAGATAAAAGAAGAGAGAAAAAGAAAGAGAAGAAGAAAGAAGAGAAAAGAAGAGAAGAAAGATGAAAAGAGAAAAGAAAGAAAAGTGGAGAAAGAAAGAAGGGAAAGAGAAAGAAAAGAGAAGGAGAAAGAAAGAAGAGAAGAAAGAAGAAGAAGAAAGAAGAAGAAGAAAAAGAAGAAGAAAAGAAAAAAAGAAAGAAAGGAAATAAGATAAGAAAGAAAGAAGAAAGAAGAGAAAGAAGAAGAAGAAAGCAAAAAGAAATCTTGGGAATCAAACATTTGTGATAGTGGTAACACTGGAGATGGAGGCAAAACAGTTGGTGGAGCAATAGGAGCTTGTGGTAGTGGAATACGTGATTCATTACTAGTAACATTATATGCTTGCATAATCTTCATATATGGATCATCATGGAAAGGTGAGATGGCTAGTGAGGCCAAAAGATACTTAGATAAATCATCTGAAGGATTAGGAGAGGTGTTTCCCGGTGAGGCTGGGGAATAGTCTGGTGAAGCCAGAGTATAATCAGGAGTGTTTGTAGAGGAGAAGGCATCCTCAACATCGAAATCAGATGGGATGATAATAGGGTAGATATAGTCAGAAGTGTTTGAAGACATATTTTTGAAATAACCCAGTAGAAATAACATAAGTTATTTATATTTAATATAATAGTTATTTATCTTTACATACTATTCAGGAAATCTAGTGGCACAGAGGACTTTCTTGGATGTAAAAATGGTTATAGTTTAGGTTTTAACCTTATTCTCTATAACTATGGCTCTGATACCAATCTGTAACACCCCCATATTTGACATATAGCAGCGGAAGCTAATCTGAGGTATTACTTCATGAATCATAGTCACAATAATAGAAAACGACTCAAAAGAGACGTTTTTGAAAGATAAGTTATCATTCATTATTCATCAGAGTTTTTACAAAAGAGGTCCCAAATTACATTTCAAAACATAAAATTGAATGCTAACAGGTTTGGACGTCCTCGTGTCCAATGCTATTCCATGTCATAGATTGCTCAATTACCTGAGATAAATATGCTAAAATGGTCAACGCAACGGTTGAGTGAAATTCACAGTGTTTGTAATGAAATGTTTGAATACAAGTCATTATAAGTGGTAATAATTGCAATGCATACAATTATCATGAAAAACAGTATTATTGCCCTAAGCTCATGCAACCAAACATTAACATCCGAAGTCAATTTAACGACTTGAAGGAACAACTGTCCTTAAGGAAAGGTAACTTGCCAAAGTTATCCTTTGTTCGCAAATATAGTGCGTTTGGGGGGGGTTACCCCATGTCGGGTACACCAACGGGTGTCTGTCACCCCCAATAGATCTATCCACAATTATTCAACGTTGACTCACTAGATGACTATTGGTTCCATGATTAAGAAATACGGGCAGGGGAGCAAAACTTAGGCATAATAATATCAGGTTTAGCCTCAGTTGGAAAAAAATACTTGTATTTTATGGTATATGCATTGTATCTCCCCAAGGGATTTAGAAAAACATGTTAAATGTGGGCATGGGACTATGAACTCACCATATCAAGGAAGTTAATTGATTTGAAACTTAATTCAAATGAGAGTAAACAGCCTCGTCACGCAACCTGGAGTAATATGTCAAGTCTTAGTTTGATTGTTGATATTACAAACTTTATTTCATAAAGTTTAATGGTTTTTGGTTTGATAACTTGTGAAAATATCGTATCACTGTTCGGGCTATCATAATCCAGAGGTCATGTAGTAAACGTTTGCGGATCTAGGACACTTTAAATCGTAAATCCAATAACTCGTCAAAACGTCTACTCAAATGAAGCTCGTCACATGAAACTCCCTAGTAACGTGATACGTTATAGATTAAATGATAAGATTTTATTATTTTTAGGTTTCTTCAAAAGCTAGCGGATGATAAATTATGTTAAATATATAACATAATTGATTTTATAGTTTTTCGGTCGACGAATGATAACGACAAATGTGTCGGGTTTTAATAAAATCGAGTCTTATAATATTTAAATTAATTTTCATAAGTAATATAAAAAATTACATTTTATACCCTTGAAAATATAAAAATGACAATATATACCCTTGGTTTATATATATATATAAAATTAATCCTTTTAATATAACTTTTTAAATCTTTAAACCCTTAACTTTAAAGAATGGAAAAACAACCCCTTGGAGTTATAACTTTAGGATAATTACATTTTCAGCCCCTCTAGTTATATGTTTCAAGAATTTATAATATATACCCTTTTGCATGAAACCATTTGCGAATTAAGTCCAAACACCATAATATTTATATTTTTGATTTAGAAATCAATTTTGCAGGTCATAGCTTATTACTATACGCTAAAAAAGTAACTTTTACGAGCTTATAGCTTATCAAAAGAGCTTTTGAGCCTAAAAATCCAAAACGGTTTCGTTTGGTTTAAAAAGATTAACCTGATGGGTTTAAGGTTTTAAGATTAGTTTTCAAGCTTATAGAAATGATAAGTTAGCTTATTAGAATAGCTTATTAAATTTTCTTATGGCTTTAGCTTATTGATTTCACAAAATCAAGGTTTTAGGGTTTTAGGGTACGATTAGGGTTTCAGTTTGGTTTAGGAAAACCAAACAAATGGTTTTTATGATTCAAGGCTTATACAAGTAACTTAAATATAGCTTATACAGTATCTATAATGATACAAGAGCTTATGGAACAAGATAGAAAGCTTACTAGTACTTGAAATGATGAAAATGGGTCGAATGGAGCAAAAACAACTCGAAAACATAAAAGATGAATCAAGAGACTTCTTTCTTATTGTTTCTTGGCTTCTACTTGTTGTATACTTTCTTTTTAATCTTCCTTGGCTTAAACCTTCATTATTCTCTTCTATGGCATGACTAGAACATGATTTTGAAGTATTTTGAAACTTAAATGGTGAATGGTGGAGATATGTATGTGTTCGTGTATATATATAGGGCTAAGGAAACTTGGAGGCCAAGTTTAGGTGAAGTAATGGCCAAGTTTACTTGGAGTGGTGGCCAAGGTAAGTGAAGTAATGTCCAAGGTATAGATAGGATTACTAGGAACTTATCATAGCAAGGTGTAAGGTTATGGAGGGGGTTTAGTTATCATAGGGTAATGAGGGGTGTTTGCTTGGTGCACAAGAGTGTGACAAAGGTGCTAGGGTGCTAGGGTGGTGATGGATGTGGTAAGGTGGTTGCTTGGTAGTGACAAGGAGGCTAGCAAGTAGGTGCATCATGGTAGTGGGAGGGTCCTTGCTTTGGTTTTGTTTAGAATTAGGTTTTAGGGGTTTCGGGTAGATTAGGGTTTTTGGGTTAGGGTTTTTGGTTTAAATTAAGCTAGGGTTTTAGGATTAGGGAGGAAATTGTTTAAATGTTATGATATAAGTGTTTATAACTTGTGTTGAAAAGGTTGTGCAAAATCTAGAAGCAAAATGGAGGGAAATGAGCTTATTTGAATTTATACATAGTCGAATTATACTTTGAGCTCAAATGAGTTGCACTTTGATTTAGGAGGGAAAATGTAATTTAAATATTATGTATTGATCACTTGTTCACATGCTTGAAGGCTTGTACATTCAGTTTGTATGTAAACATTACATATAATTAGGGTTTTGATTTAAACGTTAACGTATAATATTCGTTTTATAATAACATTTTGGAAAGTACGTTAAATAGATAACGTATGATAAAATGGAGTTTAAAACATATTGCTTGACATATTATAACATTTACTTGATTTAAACGTTGATAGAGTTGGCATTGGTGGTTGTGTGAGTTCGTTTACTTTGGTTATGCAAGTTACGTTGCATAATAGGTGGAATAAAGCAAAAATATTCCCGTGAAAATGGTTGTACTTAATTTAATAAGTAGATATTACATTGATGACAATTGCATCTAATTTAATAGATGGATAATTACATAGATGAAAATTGTGGGTTGTTATAAAGAACCAGTGGAGATCATGGATCGTGAGGTCAAACGGTTGAAACAAATCCGTATTCCCATTATTAAAGTTTGATGGAACTCTAGGAGAGGTCCTGAGTTCACATGGGAACGTGAAGATCAATTTTGAAAGAAGTATCCGCATCTCTTTACAGAAACTGCACCCTCGACAAGTGCCGCATCTTGAGCCTTGCAGACAAGGCTCCTTTAACGGGAGAAGACTGTAACAATCCGTCATTTCAGGTCATTTTACGACTTCACATATTCAATTATTTATTTTTAGACTTTTACGCATTTACTTTTAATTTTTATCGTTAAGTTAAATCGTGTAAACTAAAAATCAACATTCAACGTAAACGGGCATCAAACAAATAAAAGTTTATGTTCAATAAGTGTTATAACATTTTTAGAAGTATAATTTATAACTTTTCCATTTTTATTTTTATACTTTACGTAAAAACACATTCGGTCCGCGTTTTGGACATCCATGCATGCATGTAAGCACATAAACTCATCTATACTTCAACAAATACCCACCATAATACCCAATACCCAAAAGTTACTAATTATACTCACACACACTCACCCATATTCGGTTACAACACAGCCACATTCAAATTAAATCAAAACAATCCCACTAACAACATAAACAATAGTTTCTATTATCCAAGGGATCAAACCAAAAGCAAGGCATGTTTATTTAAGCCTTAAAAATCATTCAAACTTGTCCCCATGCATCCTTGTATATTTGGCTAAACCTAGGGGAAAAAGGAGAAAAGAGCACATGCCTAGTGTTATATCTTGTCAATCTTACATTACACCATGTTGTCTCTTACACATACCATGTCCCTAGTAATATTTTAACTCCTAAAACCTAATCCTAAGCCAAGCAAAACCGTGTACCCTTTGAATCCATTTCATGGTTTTGTGAAATAGTAATCTACAAGTTCTTATGCAATAATTACTAGCCATAAAGTATTAAACTCTCATACTTAACATTTTACAAGCAAAAACTCAAACATGTTCCTCTCTTTGTCACTCAACTCACGGCTCAAACAAACCACACACATACATTTTATAGTTTTAATTTTACAAGTATTACAAGTGTACTAGGGTTGATATTAAGCATATCTAAGGTGTTACAAAGTGTATTGAAAGCTTGTTTGGTTTATTACAAGGGTTTATACAAGAAGAATAATTAGGGTTTTCTAAGGAAGTTGGGGTTTTGTGGAAAGTATTTAAAGTTAATACTTGGGTTATATTTTGTGTACCATCTTCATCTACTGTTTAAAGGTCTAAATCATAACCCTAATCTTTTCTAATACTTCATCTACATGTTTATATATTTATTATATTGTTCTTCGCCATCTAGGTTTATTTTATAAGTTTATAAAATAAAAGGGCATGTATATAAATTCAAAATATATTTTGTTCATGGTAAAATAATATTTAAAATATGTTGGAATGAAATAACATCTTTTATTTGAGGATTTACAAGCAATGGATAATTTATATAATTATTTAGAAAGTAATTATTAATTATTTATTAATAAAGTTAGATAAATAAATAATTATGGAGGACAATTTATTTGGACATAAAATCATGGACAATAATTAGAGGACTAATAATATGTTGAAGATGTGTTATTAAATAAATTAAGAGACTTGTAATAATTTATTTATGTCAAAAGTTTATAAAATAAACTTTATACACTTTATTTACAGACTGTTTTAATATTCTGTAATAGATCAAAATTTTAATAATTTTGGAAGTATTTTTTTATGAAAGTACATATTATGTGGATTTCAAATCTGTAAAGAACTTAAATATTGGAGCTATAATGAAGGAGATATGATTTTTATAAGTTTTTGATAAATAAATTTATAAAAAAGTATTTTTATAAATTTCAACTCACTGTTATTGTTCATAACAGATTATATAAATATTATAAATGTAATATTTTGTTAGATTTCTCAAATACGATCCCATACATATAAAGAACGTTAGAAATGGAGTTAAAACACGAAAGTTATGAATTTATGAAAATTATATATATCTCTTGTGCACTATTTTTATATACCTCTTGTGCACTACTTTTATAAAACACACTTGCTGATTGAAGTATAAAAAGTGACTTACGAGTGTTTTTGGATCCGTTTGGGCTATAAAAACCTTAAGAAATAATGTCATATTACTTATATAATATTTATATATGTTTTTAACTTTATAAATATTATTTTACAAGATGATTAAACTATTTATGTAATATCATTATATAAATAATAAAAATATTAAATCAGATATTTTTAACAAATAATCAATAGTTGGACAAGGATGATATTTTTACAAACACAAATACATGAACACTTATCTTATAAGTACGACTTAAATATTGTTTCAAGTTTATAAATTAAACAAAGACATTTAGATGGTGATGTAACTCTGTAAAAATATATTCATGTATTTATATTAAATACATGACACTCATACGACCTATACTTAATTAGGTTGCATTCGGATTTGGCGAGACGATTTACACTATTTGATTTAGATAATCAAATCATTCACTAAGGTGAGTTCATAGCCACGTTTAATATGATTATAATGATTTACAACTTTTAGGGTAAGAAACATGCATTGTTTTACATTTGGACGCAAGTACACTTTTAAACAAATTATGAGTTTGCCTAAGTAGCTATAACCCACTATGCCCATGAATCATGAACTGTCAATTACTTGGTGTAAGCGTGAGTGTTATAAATAGATCTATTTGGGATTGACATCCCCGTTCGGGTAAGTAGCACTAACTAGGTTCGACGGATTGAACCAACGAACGTATACCATGTCGGATTTAGGATGTTGTAGGTTGAACATCTACACGGGCACATTGTTGGCATTAATTTGCAATTCATTCATGTCGTAGCTTCAGTGTCATGAGCTTAGGGAATCATAATTACATTTTTTTGTGATATTGTATATGTTACAATAGTCATGCACTTTGAAATCTTGCGGTCCTACTTTATACATTACTTAAACCTACGAATTCACCAACTTTATGTTGACGTTTTAAAGCATGTTTTTCTCAGGTCAATAAGGCAAGAAACAAGGATACCTTGGTGGTCATCATTTTGGAGTCACATTATTATAAAGATTTGAGTGCATTACATTTTAGAGTATTTGTTATGTATTAAAATCTTTACATTTGCAAGGATGAACAAGTTAAGCTTTGGGCTTTTGTAACAAACAAGTTTATTAAATCCAATGTATCATTTTTAAACGACTCATATAGAGGTTGTTCTCATATCTTGTGCTATTGATCTATGAAATAACGCCCCGGACCCTTATTCTGCTACGACCCAATTTGGGGGTGTTACACCCATTTTCAAACTATTTTCCATTGAGGGAAAATGATACTCAAGTCTATTTCATACATTTTTATCACTATGCAAAACAAATTCATACTTTTTAGACAATGCTATGTGCCTATGACTGCTATGTGAATGACATGAGGACTATTTGAACAAGTTTTACGAAACAAATCATTTTGTGCATGAGTTCTATGTGAACTTCTATGCAAAGACAATTTTCTGACCTATGTTAGCTCCAGCTGGTTGGCCCTAGGTGCGGAGGACAATAAGTGCTTAGACCATTTGCGAATGGTTGGTATCATTTAAATACCATGAATCTATTTGGAATGCTATGAATCTATTTGGAATGCTATGCATCTATTTAGAATGCTATGAATCCTTGAAACACTATGGTAGCATTGGGATTGCTATGTGGAATCTAAATCTATTGCATGCATTCTACTTTCATATTGCACATTTGTCCACAACTAAACTATAGCACAACAACTGGGTTTACATCTAAACCTACGAGCTCACCAACTTTATTTTGACCTTTTTAAGTATCATTTTCAGGTGATCGGCATTTTGAATTAAAGGTAAATGGGGTTCAAGATTTATCATTGACTAAGACGTTTTTCTAAAGATATGTGTTTATCTTACTTTCAAGGCCGTATTCAATGTAACAATGTAAACTAAATTTCTTGTAACGAATCATGGTATATCTTGTATCTTGTGCAATGCAATCATAATGTCGTGCCTCGTGTTTTCGCTCTTAGCGGGGTGTGATAGATTGGTATTCAGAGCTAAAGTTATAGAGAATGCCCGTTTTTCTAAAATAAAAACGCAACTAAAACCAAACTAAAGTTTTAGGGAAACCCCAAACATGATAAAAGTTGACTAGCCCAAGCATTCCCTTATTTTTCCTAAATTATGCATAGCCTGATCAACTATGCCTAATTCATAAAGGAACATGAAATGATGGGGGTTGTTTCCTTAAGTTATCATGACTAAGGTATTTGGCACGGCTGATAATCTTTCGTTCCAAATAGGCATTCGTCACACTTTATATCTCGTGCCACATGCTTATTTCGTACCAATATATTACCCGTGCCGAATGCTTATTTGGTACACTTTTTATTTACCGTGCCAAAATTAACTAGAACGGTTTTATCTTCCGTGACAAACATATTTGGCACGATTTTTGGTTTTCATGCCAAACGTATTTGACACCAATTTAATGCTTGAATATCTTTTAATTTTGGTTTTTGATTTAACACTAAATTTTAAAAAACTACTAAACTAGATTATACTAAATAACAAATAAGCTAAACAATTAAATGCAAAGAACTATATAAAAAGATATGCTTGCTAAGTGACGTGGAAAGTTCCTCAAGTGTGAATTAAGGTTTTACTTAACGAATTAACTTCCTTAGAAAAGATAATTATCTCACAACGTTGTTTATTTTGACAAAAATCTCTTAAAAAGATATTAATTACTAGATGTGTGGTTGGATGTGACTGATAAGTTGATTATTACTAACGGAAACGAATAAAGCTCATCGGATCGCATCTTTATCTTAAACCCTGCATAATATAATACTCCAACATTCGATGACGAGCTTGCTCTTCTTTGTGTTGCTCCAATTTTTCATCCAACCAAAGTACCTAATTTGTAAATACCTCAAAACGTTATACATCCGATGTAACAAATCAAAATATAAAAAAGGCCACAATTATTATGATAACTACAACATATCAAAAAACAAACATAGTAGAGCCACATATGCACAGTATACACAAATGTTATACATTCGCTGTAACAAATCAAACAGGAAGAATGTGCATCTACATCCTTACCTACATGTACAACATCATACATACATAGACATGATAGCAATATGCACCAATTAGAGTTAACAGCCGCTTACTACAGCATATAAAATGAATCATCAATGACATAAAAAATTACAACATGAATACATAGAGTAGCAAACATTTCATGGGTGTGCTGTTGTAGGTATGTATGTTGATCACACAAGCTTGAGTGTGACAAAAATCAAGCATAACTTGCAAGTCTAACTTGCACTAAACTATATTCAAACATAGCCAATTTCAATTCAACAAAAATCAAGCATAATCAACCCATTTCAACTCAAACAACCCATTTTTATTATTGTCTAACATATACGATCAGTTTCAACCCAAAACGGCTAATTTTAACTAGCACTTACGATATATAATAAAGACTAATATAAACACATTTGCACTAGTGTGCTACCTGAATGTTGTTTAACAGTAGTACCTATGTTCTCCAAAGTGCGCTTCATCTTCACTACAAAATAAATGAAACAAATACATTAGTTAACAATCTAAGTGTGAAGCATGTTCTGAATGCCACATATAACAACACAAACCTCACTAATACAACATCTGATTTTGTGGTAAATATTATCTTTTTATATACTAGCTATTACTCTATTAGTGAAAATTTCAGTGTACAAGTTCATAAGTAAAAACAAGTATAAGTGTATTTATGTATACATCATATAAACTAGAAATGTAT
>BQNB010062141.1:0-10000 GCA_026074375.1 Tanacetum coccineum
ACGTTTAGTTACCGGATGGAGAGTTTGTATCGACTATAGGAAATTAAATAAAGCGACTCGAAAAGATCATTTTCCATTAGCAACGATGGTTCTTCCACCTTTCTTGGGAACACAATGCACTGGACTAACCTATGGGCTGTCAGAGATTAGGTAAATCATTCCAGTATCAAGAAGTTTTAAGATGTCTAAAGAAGTGTTTAGCATAGCAGTTTTAACTATAAGTTAAAACTGCTAGAGGCCATTTGGTCTCTTACAATTGGGTTAAATATAACATAGTTATAGTAGAGTTTATTAGCTGGATTAGTTTAATTCATTTTTTCATAAGATTAGTTTCATTTAAGTTCAAATCTGTCAAGTAGCTTATACATTTATAAGCTCAATTCATTTCTAGTCTTTGCATTAGCTTAATTTGCTTGGCATTTTGTGTTTAGATAGAGTAGAAGTAATTTCTTAGGTCTGCACTTTGTTAAAATTTGATTTGAGTTTCATAGTTGCAAACTGCATCAGCAGCAAACCTGCCAAACTGTCACTTTCTAGCTTATCTGTTTTTAAGCTCAAAATTAAGCATCCTTCATTTTCAAAACTTAAAGAAAAATCAGCATGTTCTGAGTGTTCTGTCTGTTTTGTAAAGCTTTTTCAATAAGTTTTTGTTCTCCAAAGTTTTTTCAAAAAGCTTTTTCATATAGTTTTTGAGTTTAGCTAACTAAAAAAGCAAGTTTTACTTCTAAAAAAACTCATTTCCTAGCTTAATTTTAAGCTCTAAGTAGGCCTTAGGGACTGTTTGGTTTCATGTTTTCTTAGAAGCTTATTTTGATTTCTAGCTTTTAGCTTATCTGTTTTTGTGCTTATATAAATCTTATTAGCTTATTAGTTTAGTCTGAAGTTAATAGTAGCTTAATTGGTTTATTTTTAGCTTATTATGAGATTTTGAACATTGAAAAACCCAAAAATAGTAGTTAAGTAATTCTGTCTTGTTTCCAGCTGAATAACAGCTTATTTTGGGCTTTTCATTAATAGTTGCTTTTAGTAAAAATTCTTATTTTAAGTTTCTTTACAACTTTTCTTTTATAAGTTTTTTCAAAATTAAAAAAAAAGAAAAAACAAAAACGAAGGCTGGGACTCGAACCCAACACCTCTTGCTCACACACCCATTGCCTTAACCGTTTTGCTACAATAGCTCATCCGTGAGCCTTTCCTTTCATTTAATCTTTGTATACGTTTTGGGCCTTAAGCCCAAATTAAAGCCGTAGCTTATTTAGCTTTTTCCCCAGCTTATTAGATAAGCTGGGTGCTTGCTTCTATTTTTCACTTGTTCTTTACATCAATTAGGACTTTTAGTGATTTTTCCAGATTTTTCCTTTTATTTGTTTAATTTTTATGATTTTTCTTAGATAAAAAGTTTCGAAAATCTATTAAAAATAGAAAAATAATTTTTTGAGTTTTTATATTATTTTAGACTTTTCTAAGTTAGAAAATCATTTTTTAGGATTTTTAGGAATTAATTTGCTATTCTCTAGGATTTTAAATAGGTTAAGTTAGTTTTTAATTCATAATAAATACAAAAATAATCAAAAAATAATAATTTTCTTTTTCTTAAAATTTTCTTTTGTCTTAATTTAGGTTTAGAAATTAAATTTGCATTTGTAGGGTTTAATTTTGCCCTAGTTGCTTATTCGTCGCGTTTTCTGTGCTCGCGTTATTTGTTTAATTGTTATCGTTTGCTTATTTTAATTGTTGTTTTCTTTTTAGTAGATATAGATAATCAAATCAATCTTCGAACCCATTCAAATCATTGTCCAAACAAGAACGTGGTTTCAATTTCATAAATCGTTGGGGAATAACGACCCGGGAATCATACTTCCCGGTTTATATACGTATTATATTATATATATTTTGAAGATTTTCCTTTTTACTTTTGTCCTCAAGGGTAATTTGGTAACTTTCCATCATATTATATATTTTATTATTACGTATATATTTTATTTTATACGTATCAAATTTTTGGCGCCGTTGCCGGGGATTTGTGATTAAGATTCTCTCGTTTGAAGTTTGTTGATCGTGATTTGAAGACCCTTTCATTTTTGAAAGTTTTCTTTTGTTAAAAAAATAAAAATAATAAAAAAAATAAATAAAAAGAGTAAAAAAATATTTTCCTTTCTTTTAGTATAATTATCATAAAAAATAAAAAAAATCAAATCAAAAATATAAAAAATTTTCCAAAATAAAAATAAAATAAACAAAGTTGGTAAAAGAACACCAACAAATAATACCTTCAATTGAGGTATTTTAGTAAGTTTCACAACTCGAATTAAAGATTTAAAAACTTGCGTTTCGTGTGCATTTACGAAATACGTGCTCACCTTAACTGTTAAATTTTTTTAAAGATCTACCGTGAAGTAAATTTGATTATTTGGTTTAAGTTGTCTATCTCATTATCCGTTTAAATAGTTTGTTAAAAAAATTAGTTTAAATTTTCTTTTTTCACTTTGTGCATGCGCACTCGTTCTCAAACCCGCAACCATAGACATCAATAAACAAGCTCTACGGCTGTATGTAGAACCATTTTTATTAGAAGAACCTTTTGATTAATCTCTTCTTAACAGTGCGTCCCGATAACGAGGGCTGATAACCGAATATGGCACAATGTGCTCGCAAGCACCCACGAGGGTAAGAGGATGCAATAGTAATTCTTCGAGAATCAATTGCTATTTTGAGTTAAACAATGGTTTTGGATCAATCCTTGTTCAAAACAAATGTTTTTCGGGACATGATTAAAAGAGGATCCCACTATGCTCACATCAGTTATTTCAGATAATATTACCTAACGATGAGATTCTCGGACATCTCCGTGCACGTCAATTAAGCTATTGTTTTTCCATTTTTCTTTTGAAGGTTCAACCCGATTTGCCTAGAAAGAGAACCTCCTCGATTCATTTTGACTATGGGCTAATTAAATGATTTGATTCTTGTTTCAAAATTCATTAATCAATTCTTATTACTCCGTTCAAGAACGAAAATTTCGGAACGAATTCACGATGATTTAACAATGATTTGACGAATCGTTTTATGAGGCTTGGTGATTCGATGCTTATGATCTTCTTCGAGCATTCCCACATCACGGATTTTCAGAATTAATCAATTAGATACGTTTGACACATGCTTTGAATGCTAATGACAAGATTCGTTGATTGAATTCTGTTGCAGGGTGGAAACTTTTTGGATAAGATGCCTCGTGAATGCTTGAAAATTATCAAGAGTAATTCCAAGGTTCGTAATTCATGAAACAAAGCAGTCGTTGCTAAAGTGAGTTCGAATTCATCTACCCCCGGAATTTCACCTGATCTTGCTGCTCTTACAACCTAAGTTTCTGAACTCAAGAATATGATGAAAACTATGCTTATCGACAAGCAAAAAGCCTAAGCTCCCATACCCGTAAAAGCGCGTTAAGCAGAGTTGTGTAACATTGTGCGACGGTGCTATTTCTTATAGAAATTGTCCAACCCACAGATTGGCAACATTGTTTATAGACAATTGTTAAGAGTACGTTAACAGTGCTGCAGCCAACTTTCAATCAAGGGATACCAATTTCTATTCCTCGATGCGTTGCAAATACTAAATCGATCTCCTGGTTTTCCTCCAATTCAAAACAATCAAAAACTGTTTTCAATTAGAATCAAGGGAATAATTTCAACCAAATCGAGGAACCAATTTCAATCAAAAAACCGTGGAAATAAACTTCTACCAAGACCAAGTGTATCTAACTCCCGGAATAGTCACTCACCAGTTTTACCAAGCTCAACCTTTTTCAAGCTACGTCCGCATATGCAGGTGTTTCAAAGACCGATTTTGAGAATTATGTCAAGGCTAATGATGCTATATTGAGAAATATGCAAAATCAAGGCCAAGGTTTACAAAACCAGATGAAAAATTTAACAGAAATGCTTTCTAAGTTCGTAAATTCCAATACCGCTTCGTCTTCGAGTTCAGGTTCTCTTCCAAGTAACACCGTTACTAACCCGAAGGAAGACTTGAAGGGTATTACTACCCGAAGCGGGGTTGTTTATCAAGGACCTAAGATTCCTACTTCTTCTCCTAAAGTAGTGGAACGTAGAACCGAGGTGACAAAGGACACACTTTTTCCTACTAATAACGGAATTACCAAAGACGTCCAACCTCTGGTTGTCCTAGTTGAAAACTAAAATCCAGTTTCTAAGCCAGTTGATGCTCCAGTTAGTGCACCGATGCCTAACCCGAAACCGTCAATTCCTTATCCTTCAAGGCGAAATGATGAGAAGCGCCGTGAAAACGCTGATGAACAAAAAGAGAAATTCTACGAAATCTTCAAAGATATGAGTTTCGAAATTAGTTTTGTGGATGCTTTGACTCTTATGCCCAAGTTTGCTTCAACTCTTAAAGCCTTAATCAGAAATAAAGAAAAGCTTAGTGAGATGACTAGAACCCCTTTTTTCTATACGAAACATTGCCTACGGTGGTCATACTTAACAAGTTACCGGAAGAAAAACTTGGTGACACGGCAGATTCCTTATTCATGGTAAAAATTTTCTCGGAATGGATGAGTGCTTAGGCCTTGAACCGATCCTTGGCGCTAAGCATAAATATCATTGACATTTTCGTGTGGAAAAAGCTTAACTTCCAAAACTAACTCGACGTGCATTGACACTAGAAATACGAAGACGGGGGTTCGATCTCCGGAATCCGAATTGGTATTGCTAAAGATGTCAACGTTTTAAGTTTCTGGGTATTCCAGTTTCAGTCGACTTTGTATGGTAGTAGATTTTGAACCGACCATCGGTACTCTAATTTCGGAGGTGGTTTCTTAAGACCAGTCGTGCTTTGTAGGACGTGTACGAAGGTGAATTAACCCTGCAAGTAGAAATTGAGGGCATTACTAATACTTGATCAAAACTTCGAGATACTTACGTTAATTATTAATGATATGACGTGCGACGAACCGAATCGACATTGTTGAATTAGATTTGAAGAGTATTTCTTCATGAAGTTCTAGGTTTTTCACGTCCGTGATCGCCAAGTAGTGGCAATCCACTCCCGGATTTGACCTGATAGTTTCAAATTCTTCTCGACTCTAATCCTTTCGGGGATAGTAATTTTCTATTCTATGAAGAAAATGATTGCTTTTCTTGCTCTAGCCGACGCTCCAACTTCTCACGGAAGTTTGATGAAATCTATTTTGAACAGAAGGAGACATTTCTTTGTTAAGCCTCAAAATATTGAGTCGAACATGGAAGTACGATTCTTTATGTATTTAGTCTCGATATATTAAATAGTTACGTTGTAATAGGAAAGTATCAGGAATCGGGCTCGATAGTTAAACTAATATTGTATATGTTTCGGGTTTAATCCCAAGCAAAACCCGAGCCCAGGTCCTAGTCAAATATCCCGCAAGTTCCACTTTAAGTGTCGGGTTTATATTTCCCTTTTCCTCTTTGTAAAAGTAAGCAAGAGTATCACTTTATATATCTTTCTCATTTCCTTTTTATTTTCGCTCTCAATCCATACTCTTGTTTCTCTCTCTAAACACTTCATTTTCTACTTTCTTTTCTTTCTTCATTCGTGTTTTATGATATGAATGAAGTTGTTATACGGGATCCTACAATTGCATCAAAGCTACAGTGGAAATTTGTGTTATGATTCTGTTGTGCTAAACAAGATCAAATTCGTGAGTTAGTAAGTAACTTTATTTGTTCTTGGTTCAAAAAGTCTAACCCGGATTTTTGTGCTTAGATGTGTTTATGTTTATGTGTTTAAGCAAGATCTAGGCATAAGGTAACTAGTTGTGCAAGAAAAATCAAGTTAAAAGGTCATAAAGGGTTTGATTTTGGTGATTTTCTATCCCTTGCATCATTACTAGGTGGTTTTAACATTATTTCGTAGCTTTCAAGAAAGTTTGATGATTTTTTCTTGGCTGCGTTTTGTCTAACTGAAAGGGTGTTCTTGATTGCGTTTTGGTCATTGCATTTTGGTCATTGCGTTTTACCTACTGAAGACCCTTTATCAAAGTAAATCTCAACGTTATGCTGCCCAAATCGCAACAAATCTTGCGTTTTGCCTAGAAGATCTTGCGTTTTGTTCATTGCGTTTTGTCTCAAGGTTGCGTTTTGTTCATTGCGTTTTGTCTCAAGGTTGCGTTTTGCTCATTGCGTTTTGTCTCAAGGTTGCGTTTTGTCTCATTGCGTTTTGACTAAAGACACTGCGTTTTGTCCATTGAAAACCCTTGTTTTGAAAACCTAATTTCCCGAAAAAAAATTTGACCTTACCGCGAAGGTCGATCCGCGCATCAGGTGGTATTTGACCGAATTTGGGAATCTATTAATCATTGTCTAAACATAACAAAACATCAAATCAAACAACAAACAAAGGACTTAAAAGGACTAATCATTCAACAAACACACATTAACATCAATCGATTATTCATTCACGGTTTGTCTATTGATTTTGTAAAATCCCGTTAATTCACTTATCGGTTTTAATCATAGACGTGTAAAATCCCGTGAACGTGAATTGCATACAAGACCACAACTTCAATCACATCACATCCACTTAAGATCCAACAACTTTCACACTTCATAATTCATAACCATTCATTCATCATGTCTACTCCAGTCAATACATCCTCAACAGATAGTCAAATGCACAACAATATCATGGCAGCTGGTTCAAAAGATCGTCCACCAATGCTTGGACCAGGAAGATATTCACAATGGAGATCACGTTTTCTACGGTACATTGACACGAAACCAAATGGTGAGGGACTGAGAAAAAGCATACTATCTGGTCCCTACGTGCCATCTACTGTACTAGTTCAAGCTGTTGCTGCAACGGAAGGTAATCCTGCAATACAACAACATACAACAATTGAAACAGTATTGAACATGACTCCAGAGAACAAAGAACACTTTCTGTCTGAAAAAGAAGCAATTTTCTTGCTTTTAACTGGTATTGGAGATGATATCTATTCCACTGTTGATGCTTGTAAAAACAGCAATGAATTTGGACAGCCTTGCAAGGCTACAACAGGGTAAAATCCCAGTTGAACGTACCAAATGTAAAGAACCAATATATCTGGAAATTGGAAGTTTACTCTCAAGATGGAGAAAACCAGGAATCATATACTACCACGATTTTACAAATTGATGAATGAGCTGACAAGGAACAACTTGCAAGTTACAACAATGCAAGTGAATGTTTAATTTCTTCAACAACTACAACCAGAATGGTCAAGATTTGTGACGATTGTCAAGCAAGCAGAGAAAATAGACATCGTCTCATATCACAGACTGTTTGACATTCTGAAGCCGTTTCAACTGGAGGTTAATGATATACGTGCTGAGAGAATAGCCAAAAGTGCAAATCCATTAGCACCTAATGCGCTAGCTCACCCATATTCAGATACTTACTATCAAGAACCAAACCTCAAAGATCAAAATGCAACATCTCTTCCAAAAGACCAGTACATCTACCCAGACACAAAGGCAAAGAGATCGACAAACCAATACACCTCCCTCTGAGGTCTTTTAGTTTCTGAAGAGACCGTGATCCTGAACAACTCAAGAGACAAGGAAATGCAAAAGAATTTGGCTCTCCTTCGCAAAGTATTTCAGAAGCTCTACTAACAAACCTACCAACAACAACCTTCGAACTTCTTCAAACTCCAGGAACAAGACTGAAGATACCACACCAAGGTATAACAATGACAATCAGATCCCAAGGCATTTGGGAATCAAAGACAATGACGTTGCTGGGGGCTAGGAAACAGTAGGCAGTCAGGGAGTGCAACAGCCTAGGTATACAATGCATTTAACTGCAAATGGATCTTGGCACTATGCAAAGAAATGACAGGGAAGCCAAAGCGGGTTTAAAACTAGCTTATCACAAGGAAAAGATGATAGATGTGCAAACAAGCTGAACAAAGGTGTTCCTCTGCAAGCTGATTTGGCTTAGAGACACGGAGAAGAAATTGATTGAACAGAATTGGAAGCACATACAGCTACTGGCAAAGATTCAGGATTTCTCACCTGAAAATTCAGTTCTACTGTCAGCCATTTGAAACAGGTACAAACTCATAATGAAATAATTGTGTATGACAATGTGAGACTTACAATTACAGAGGCAACCTAAATCCATTACATGACACATATGTTTTGGAGAAGGTTGAAGCAAAATGTCACTCTGATTCATCAAAATATATGTACTAATGAATAAACAGGTGAATCAAATTTGCTGAGAATGTGTTGATGAGCGTGCTGCGCTTGCTAATTTAATTGCTAATTTAACTCTTGATACGGAGGAAAACAAAATGATTTTAAAGCAATTAAAGAAAGCAAACGCATCATTGACTCAAGAATTGGAAAAGTGCAAAACTAACCTTGATGAAACCAATAGTGCTTTGGGGGAGGCTATTAGTTGTCGGATAGTTATGACTGCTATTGCACTTCAAACAAACATAAATAAGTTTGAGAAGTACAACGCCTGTTAATGACCGCTATGATTATGAGATTCTTCAAAACAAAGTTAAATGGAAACTCTAAGACTATTAGCATTAAAAGGACATAGAAATTAAAGAAGGTTTAAAAACTAAAGCCGATGAAATTTCAGTTCTTAATCAGAACACGAATGAATTAAGTCAAAAATAGTCTTTTAACAAAAGTCACGAACTGGAATTTATCTCAAAGAGGAACACAAAGGGTCATTTTCGGATTTAAGGTTAAGGAAGATAAAGATATTGACAAATGATGAAATGGACCAAACAGTTAAAGAATTTTGAACGAAAATTGTTTATTACATCAGTAACAGTCAATTCAACACATTCAAAATGTTAGCACCAAAATGCGCGACATAATAATGGTAGACCTACCTTTGCCCTAATACCCAAGAAACCACAAGAAGCTCAATCTGAGAAGCCCTGTTTGTATGAGATCCTATTATGAACTATCTGATCCTGTAGAATACTAGATTTGCCCCTGATAGGGAAGAGACCATGACTCTTGATAACGAGAGTAGAATCAAAATATGAATAAAGATATATGTAAACCACATGATTCAACAAAACAAAATATTCCTTTTATGAATTTTTTAAAGACCCCTCCTGGAGTATCCTTTATCAGTTGAAACGCGGAAAGAAGTTAGAATACAATGTGAGAAACCGATGTTGTTAGAACAAAACCAAACATTGCTAAAAACATTGCCTTTCTACCCCGGTTTTCAAAAATCCATTAGTAAAAGTAGACAAGTTTATAAACGAAAAGACATTTAACATGCAATCAATTTAGGAAATTGTTGATTCAAAACTAGGTTAAACATACTAGTGATTACTCTTCCGCGTAGCCAAACTGCTCATAGATATGGAACTTTTGAAAAAACCTTTTCTAATGCCTCTTTCCATAAAATCACAAAATGATAGCTTTCGTTTTGAACATGAACTTAAACGGAAATGCATGAAGATTTTGAGTACGTTAAATCCCTTGAAAAAGAGATTGAACCTAACTGTGATCTGAGAAGGCCTGATTTTTTCAAATATGTATGAACTACTTCTTTAAGAGTGTGTTCCTAAAGATGTTAGATGTTCCATTTGCATTCTTTGTCTAATTAAATGCTCATAAAGCTGGTATTGCAATGCATGTATCTTTCAATAAAGTCAAAGAATGTTAATGTCCATGCTAAAAGCTGTCAAAATAAAACTATCTGTTAATAACGAAGTTCATAATAAGCTTTTAAAAAGTTTTTCGTAAACTTGAAAAAAACCACTCCGATTTCTCTTGAAACTTCTTTACAACATTGTAAAGAACAGATAAAAACAACCCAGAGTTAGCAAAGAAAAATGCTTCAAAGAATGTATTTCAAAATGAACGTGGAACAATGTCATGAAATACAAGATTTGAAAGCTCAAAATCAAGACAAGAACATGGTGATAAATGAGTAAAGAAACTCATTCTGGTAACAAAAGGAAAGGCCTGTGGAAACT
>BQNB010062141.1:15000-36195 GCA_026074375.1 Tanacetum coccineum
GTGCTCCAGTAATGTGGATGAGGACACAACATTCAAGATTATGGCATCGAACTACAACAAAATACCGATGTACGTAGCGACTCTCAGTCAGCCATATAGCAATCTCATGCAACCATCCCGTACAACATTCGCGAACAAAGCACATCCATACGCGGTATCACTATCATAAATGGAACAGTTTTTTTGTTTTGGAAAAAATGGTAAAACTGAATTATATTTTGTCAGAACTGAAATACCCAAAAGCTGACATGTTTACGAAAGCCCTTCCTGAGGAGCGGTTTTAAGTATCATGTCGAGAAGGATTGGTAATGAGATGTGACTCCAGCAAAAACTGGAGTTCTGACAAATGAGTCTTCTTGATATCATCATCAAACATCAACATGTACATATTTTTGAGAAAAGCAAAATAAAAAAAAAGAAAAAAAAAAGAAAAAAAAAAGAAATGAAAATACAAAAATATAAAACTTCAAAAAGAAAATACAAAATCAGAAAAAACAGAAAATTTACAAAAATATTCTTCTCGACATGTCTCTTGGAATCGATAACATTTACGTGCTTAGAAATGTCGATTAACCAATGACAACGGGTGTGTAAAGAAGTCGAGCGAAGTTTGCAAATAGTTTCAAAACATTCATTTCTAATTTTCTAAATGCTTATAGTGCAAATGTCAGTACATAACCGACTTCAAATAAAGTAAGGGTTTATAACTTATTCCTCCCAACGAGAAAATAACGTTTCCTCGGTCTTGAGCTGTTCTACAAGACTTCAAGTGTTTTTTAGCTCAAGAAAAAGTAAAGTGTATCGTTTCAGTGCGCTTACCCTTACCAGTTATGTAGAGAAGTCCTCTAACCTCCGGTTTTTCAAAAAGTAGAAACACAATTTTTCCGAATTTCCTCGATACAATATCATAATCTTTCAAAATTGTGAGTGTTCAACACTCAACCCTCACAATGTTTTCAAAAAACAACATTTTTCTTAATTGGTCCTATTATATGAGGGTGAGTTATTTTTGAAAAACAAAGTTTATCAATTGTTCTTGATACATCAACAACGACCATTCTTATTGTATTCAAAACATATCAAAATGTTACCAAACCATTCATGCTATAATATTTTCTCTCCACAGGAATTTTCAGACTAATTAATCCAAGTATTTCAAAAACTAAAAGTGTTTATTATTTAAAATAAGGGGAGAAAATGTATTAAAATATGAACCAAACAACTCAAAGTGCTGAACAGAAAGAAAAGGTTTTATGGTTCGATCTTATACCAGACAACATCTTAATTTCACACGACGAGTCTGAAGACATAAGGTGGTTTGGTTAGGAATCATCCTAATGACCAACAAACCGTGGATGATCTACCCAAGGTAATCAAAGTTAGAAATAGCAGTCCTTAGGTATGATGGAGAAGAATGTATATGGAAATTAATGCCGACTAAGAATGAGTTATCACCGAAAATCACAACAAGGTATTAGAAATGACGTCCTGGTAAGCAATGAAGCGTTGAAAGACTTAAAAAGAAAATGTAAGGAAAAAGGATGTAAACAAAGAAGCCCTCAACAACAACTTAAGGCAGAAACCCGGGTCGTACATATGCTGTCAGAATCAAAAGTTGATTGCTGACATTGAACAACGAGACTGACATCATGGACCCAGTGAGCAATGCACAACCCTACCTAGCCATCGGGTTTTCTCTCAACAGAAACTTGTCTCATTTGTCACGAGATACACGACGTTATCTATTAGACATCATCACTCCGTATATTGTTGATATTGAATAGGTGGCAATATGCTCCAGCCTCCGAGTACTAAAACCAAAATGCACTAATCGAGTCTAGAGCCAAGAGATCAATCAAAATCTCGTTAGGACACATTCCATGTCAAACACTTGTTGAACATCATCAGGTTCACAAGCTGTTATCAAGAGTCCTACGCAATATCATTGTGATATTTGCCAGAACATTAAGTGATACTCTTTAGTATTCACAAGACCGAAAGGATAATCCTTATCCAGTGTCCATCATCAAATCAGCAACTTGGTAGGTGACTTGCGAGATTCTATATGAATCAAACTTGTGACAACTGGATATCGATTTGGTCCAGTAAATGAATTGACGGTTGATGAATTTTGATAAAAACATAACACTCCGATTTGTTTTGTTTGGGGGGTTTACACACACACTTTAAAACGATGACACTCATTGATTTTCAAATCAATTTTCTCGTTTATCACTAACGTAAACCTGCAGGTCAAACGGTGGTAACGGCAACCTCAATCCCATTCAAATGCTCAATCTACGAAGACATACTATCTAGAAAGCTCAAGATTGAAAGACAAAGACTTCCGCAAACTCTGATTTGAAGCTTTCAAGATAATGCAAAAGTATGAGCATGTTGGTCAAAGACACAAGATCGCAAGATGGCAAAGACGATAAAGACAATGACAAAGGCTCAAAGTCAAGATCGCAAAGCATTGAAGGAACAAGCCAACAACATATAACAAGACAAAAGACCAAGAACATCGACTTAAATGACCAAAGCAAAATCTTCACTAGATCTCATGAAGAAGTGTCATCAATGAACTCACTTCGGGGGAGATTGTTAGCCTCAATTTTATTGAGTCAATAAAGGAAGCTCGTTCCCGTGTTCAAGACCTCACTTCGGGGGAGATTGTTAGCCTCAATTTATTGAGTCGAACAAGGAAGCTCGGTCACTCTACGATGGAGCTTCGGTCTTTAATTAGTTAATGTTGTAACAGATTCATATCTGGGAATTGGGCTCGATAGATAATCTAATATTGTATATGTTTCGGGTTTAATCCCAAACAAAACCCGAGCCCGGGTCCTAGTTAAATATCCCGCGCGTCACATTAAATGTGTAGGGGTATATATATATATTTAGATATTTTCTAAAAGAAAATATCTATATATATATGAGATATTTTCTTTTAGAAAATATCTAATCTAATTTTCATTTATCAAAAAATCTTTTTTCTTATTCTCTCTCAACTCTCTCTCATCTCTCTCTCATTTCGTCTCTCTCTCTCTCCCTAGTTTCTTTGATTCGTGTTTCGTGTTATGAAGTGAAGTGTTAAATCGAACCTACATAAAGGGTTGAAGGGTGTAGTTGTAAGATAACATGTAATGAAACTTAATGATAGGATACATTTGAAGTGGTGACTTTTGGGTGAATTTGGAGTGAAGGGTTAGCTAATATTTACTACTAATACCCGCAGGATTGGTTGCTAAGGCAAGACTCAGACTATAGATATACAAACTCTACACAACTCTACAGAAATCTCTTCTTTTTTCTTTATATTTTTCATCAATCTTTTTTCCTTTAGATATATATATATATAAATATTATATATATAATATATTATATATATATATAATAAAGTATATATATATATATATATAAAATACTGAATATAAAATATATATATATATTAGGGGGGATATAAAACAAAATACATCACATGGGGGATTATAACACAGTACCCCTACAACTTGCTCTTTTACATGCTCGATAATTTACAATCTATCTAATGACCCATTTTAGTGGATCAAAAATTAACACATAATCATCAACAAATATATTGGGGTATTGACTTAACTTTTTCTTCCCATTCGTCCACGAAATAAAATAACTACCATGAATCCCAATCGACCCAAACAGTATTACAAGGATACTGACTGAGTAACCTGTACTCAAATACTAAACCTTGGGTTAAACACATAATGTACTAAAGCGAGTACAAATACGGTAGCTAAGGTATTTGGTGTAAAGATGGTTTAAAAGGGTGATAATGACTTCATTAGTAGTCCGGCTTAACCAAAAAAAATTATGCGAACCTGTAAAAATGATATGCTCGGAGGGTATGTACAAAGGGGTTATCCTGCACTAAAGGTGAGTGCATGGCAAGGGTGTGGAAAGTTGTTAATGATCGGTGGTGACCATCATAAACCAATATACAGGTTTAAAACATGGTTAATCTAATGCCTCTTATCAATCAAGATCCTAATGCGTACTGATGTTCGGACCTCGGGATGCTATCAACAAAACTCAGTTCTAGAATTTAATATGCTACCTTACACTCATATGGAATTTTACAACACCAGACATTCCAGAAAAGGGCGACAAGGCAATGCCATAAAGTGGCCGTAACGGCTGAATAATATCGCACGCTTGCGATCAACCTTAAACATCGAACCGGGAGAAAGATGAAAATCAATATTGGTTTTACCAATGATGGGTACCCAATATCTAAAGATCTAAGGGCAACCTACATTTTTGGTGGAATTCTGAGGGTTATTGTGCTCGACATATAAATTTCCTATCCATGAGAACGTTATTAATTCTTTTTGCTTCGTCGGTATGTGTCATAAAAAAAATTAAATTTGTAAAAATTACCTCTTTATGCTATGTTTTGATATATTTAACCCATATTTTAAGGACAAATCAAATGGGCAAATGAAAGCATAGTTTCTAAGGCTTATTTTCGCCCCCTACACATAAGTTGAACATTTTCCTAATGTTCTCTAGATCAAGGGTTCCATGCACATGCATAAGCTACTAAACATATCCGGAACACACAACTAACAAAAATGAATAACGACTTCACATGAATTTCTAAAATTTTAAATATCACTTAAAAACGTAAAAACGCGTCTACTGACGAAAGACTATGAGGTTTGGATGCACGGATCACTTCCGGCAATGATTCACATTAAATAACGAAATAACTTCCCGGTTAAACGTAAAAATTAAACGAAACGTTAAAAATTTAAATTACCAAACGAAAACTGCTAAAATATTGATACAAAATTTACGGGGTGTCACATCCTTTGCCCGTTAAAAGAGCTTTGTCCTTAAAGCTTAAGACGTAGCATTCGACGAAGGTTCAGGATTAGTAAAAAGGTGTGGGTACTTTTTTTGCATTTGGTCTTCACGTTCCTACGTAAACTTAGGACCTCTCCTAGAGTTACAGCATACCTTAACAATTAGAATATCGCTCTGCTTTAGATGCTTGACCTTATGGTTCATGATCTTAACAGGTTCTTCATTGAAGTGGAGTTTGTCGTCGATTTGGATTTCATCCAGTGGTATAGCAAGAGTTTCGTCGGACATGCATTTCTTCAAGTTAGAGACGTGAAAAGTACTGTGAACCCTGCTCAACTGCTTCGGGAGTTCAAGTCGGTAGGCAACGGTTCCTACTTTAGCAATGATCTTGAAAGGTCCAATATAACGAGGGTTCAGCTTTCCCTGTTTGCCAAAACGTATCACCCCTTTCCATGGTGACACTTTCAGCATGACCTTATCTCCCACTTGAAACTCAAAAGGTTTCCATCCTACGTCGGCATAACTCTTTTAACGATCACGGGCAGCTTGGATACGGCTCTTGATTTGAACAATTTTCTCTGTTGTCTCATGGATGATCTCTGGGCCAGTGAGCTGACTATCTCTAACTTCAGCCCAGCAGATAGGTGATCGATACTTACGCCTATATAACGCCTCAAATGGTGCAGCCTTAATGCTTGTATGGTATTTGTTGTTATATGAGAATTCCACCAATGGAAAATGTCTTCTAATGTTTGAATGGTCCTCTCACTTTGACCAACAGTCTGTGGGTGATAGGTTGTACTCATATCCAATTGAGTACCTAAATCCTTCTGAAATGATTTCCATAAGTGGGATGTAAACCAGCTATCACGATCGAAGATGATTGAAACTGACACTTCATGCCTCGACACTACTTCCTTTAAATATTGTCTTGTTAATTTTTCCATCGAGTCTTCTTCTCTCATAGGTAGAAAATGTGCAAACTTAGTGAGACGATCAACGATTACCCAAGTCGTGTCTTGATTGGTTACCGTCTTTGGCAACTTAGTCACAAAGTCCATTGTTATGTTCTCCCATTCCCACTGGGGTATCTCTGGTTGAACCAACCAACCAGATGGCTTTTGATATTCAGCCTTAACTTTGGCACACGTTAGACACTTGCTGACATAGGTGGCAATTTCTGCTTTCATATTGGGCCACCAATACAATTTCTTCAGGTCTGGGTACATCTTAACTGATCCAGGATGGATGGAATACTTTGACTTATATGACTCGTGCATAATCAAAGCCCTCAAGTCACCATAATACGAATATAACTTTGGTTGTTCAAACATAAAGTTCCGTCAGCACGAGGTTCAAGCTTATTAATCATACCATGCAGGTCTTCGGTTATGAAATTCTCTTCTTTTCTGGCTTTCGACTGAGCACTCAGAATCTGTTTAGGACGGTTTAACCTAATATTCATAACTAAGGCCCGAACTCGCAGTGGCTTAATTCTTTCCTTTCGGCTCAGTGCATCAGCCACCACATTCGCCTTTCCAGGGTGGTATCAGATCTCACAGTCGTAATTACTCAACAACTCTAACCACTGTCATTGTCTAATGTTTAACTCTTTCAAATGCGATCGTCTTTAGACTTCAACAAGAAGTTTAACAACTCCCTAGGCAGAGCACCTAATCGTTGTAGTAGTAGTATAGGAAAGACTCGGGGGGTTGTTATCGTTCACTCAAGGAATAGGTTGGGAAGGCTTGATCACGATCTAACAGAATTCTAAGGGTTAAAGGAAGATTATTTTTGTATTTTTATGTTTTATGAAAGCAAGTAAAATCATATAATTGGAGAGGTGGTTGGTTTTAGCTATTAAACTAAATATAAATCTAAGCTAATGGTGATAACAATAAGATAAAAGAATGTGTTTATTTAATCATGTATTACTCCCTAGATTGCTTCTCCTAGTGTTGTTACCTTGTCACACTTGTGATGATCTATGTAATTATTTCCTAAGTCATGAACGAATTACACGAACCCTTCGTCTACTTAGTATTCCGCTAGAGCAACGCACAAGTAAGGTAGTATGAAGACTATTACAAGGTCCCTCGGGGTACACTAAGTGCATGTGAAATATATTAAAAGTAGATCAACCATATTAGGGGGCAAGGTAGTATGAAGACTGTTACCTGATAGTATCCTTTCTACATAATCACGTTTTCTTAGACATATCAATAGCGATACAGACAAAAATTTATTTTCTAAGGCCTAACGTGCACATCCATCACAAGAAGCAACACCACTAAGATCTACATTCTAGGTTTCATAAAATCATAAATAAACACAATAGGAGGTTTAGCCGAGCATGTTAAAGATAAAGCAAGAACATAGATGAATCAAACAACACATAGACATATTGAATGATTAAATAAACCTTACTTGATTAAAACATGAGTTGGAGGAAGTACAATAGGGTCCCAAAACCCTAAATTCAGGTTTGTATATATAGGAAAATCTTTGTGATGGCTTTGCGTTTTAATCGTAACGCCGTCATGAATAGAATATTCTAGATAATGGGCTGGGTCGTATGCTCTAACGCTGTTGTGGAATCATGTGACGCCGTCTTGGTCTTTGTTGTGACGGCGTCACGTTGTATCTGTGACGCCGTCTCCAGCCACTATAGAGAAATTCTTGAGCAATGTTGGTGTAGGTCCGTAGTCTTGTCCGTTTCTTTTCCAAATGAGCCCAAGTCATGTGTAATTCATCCAAATGCCTTCCAAATGGGAAATACCTGAAAAGGAACGATTAAGTACCTATTTTGGGCATAAATGCATGATTTTGGGGGTTAAACGACACCGAAAAAGTATATAAAATGACACCTCATCAAATACCCCTACACTTGGGATTTGCTTGTCCTTAAGCAAATAGGCTTTTCTATCTAGAAAATAACAATATGAGGGGTCATTTTACCTACTCTTTAAACATATTCTACAACATAACCTTCTAGACCTCGTAATTAATAGCACGGAAAGTATACACTAACACCTCACATAAGTGTTTGAGATTCTCTCTTTCACTCGGGTGTATAATAAATTACAACATAAGGAGAAACGGAAAATCAACACTCATTACCCGTCATAGCATATAAATTACCATAGGCTTGGTAAATGATCAAACCTCCACCGCTAGGTGCAAGCATTATTCATTACTATCTAAGAGGTCTTTATAAAGGGTTGTGGGGTGTAGGTGTAAGATAACATATAATAGAAACGGAAATGGATGGGATACATTTGGGTGGCTTTCGGTGAATTTGGAGTGGAAGGGTTCGCTAATTATTTACACGAATACACTTTAGTTTGGTTGCTAAGCCAAGACTCGGACGAAGATATACAAACTCTACACAACTCTATATCAATCTCTTTTCTTTTTCTTTTCTATTTTTCTCTCTTTTTTTAAATAACATAATACATCACTTGGGGTATATAACACGTACCCCTACACTTGAGCTTTTACATGCTCGATATTTACAATTTATCTAATGACCCGATTTGAGGTGGATCAAAATAACATGGAGATCATTTGACAAACATATGGGGGTATTGACTTAACTTTTCTTCCTCATTCTTTCGTGAAATAAATACTACCATGAATCCCAATCGTCTCAAAACTATATTTACAAGGATAAGGACTTAGCAACCGTGTACTCAATAATTAACTTGGGTTAAAAACAATAATGTACTAAAGGTGAGTACATATAAGGTAGGCTAAGGCTTTTTGGATGTAACGATTGGTTTAAAGGTGACAATGCACTTCATTAATAGTCCGGGTTAACCAGAAAATTATGAGAACCGTGAAAAAGGATAGGCTCGGAGGGTTGTACTAGGGGTATCCTGCACTAAAGGTGAGTGCATGGAAAGGGTGTAGGATAGTTATATGATCGGTGTGACCATCATAACAATTACAGGTTTAAAACATGGGTTAATCCTAATGCCTCTTATCAAGCAAATCTTAATATTTACTATGCTATCTCGGAATGCATCACAAAAACAAGTTCTAGAATTTAATACACTACCGGTACACTCATATGAATTTTACTAACACCAGACATTCCAGAAAAGGCGACAAGGCAATGCATACATGGCCGTAATAACGGAATAGACATGCACGCCTACAAATCAACCTTAACTCGAACCGGGTAAAGATAAAATCATATTGGGTTACCAATGATGGGTACCCGAATTCCTAAAGATCTAAGGGCGAACCTCACATTTTTGGGGTGGAATTTTGAGGGTTATTGTGCTAGTCATATAAACTCCTATCCATGAGATGCTATTAATACTCGGTTTTTGTCGGAATGTGTCATAAATATTTTAAATTTGGGTAAAAATTACCTCTTATGCTATGTTTCGATATATTACCCATCATTTTAAGGACAAAGCAAATGGAAAATGAAAGAATAGTTTCTAAGGCTTATTCCTCCCCCTATAGTTAAATTGAACATTATCCCTAATGTTCTATATAAGTACCCGTTAAAACGAATAAAAGGAAAAGAAAACAAGGAAAAGAAACTAGTACTTCCCTGGTTTGCTCAATAATGGAGAAGAAACATGCGATAACTGGTTAAATCGTCCTTCGAGAATAATCCAATGAAACTTCCTAAGAACTTTCAAGCTTCTTCTCATCAAATATAACCTGTAATCAAAGACAAAGACAATTATACCAAGCATAAAATGTGCGATAGACAAATATACAATATGAATTTAGGGCTCGACTTGATAAAGCAGTAAAGATAGGATGAGAGAATTGTTAAACTCATTAAGTTTTGCAAGTTTATAATAGAAGAGCACATATATTAAATGTTATGAATGTTTTATTTTCAAAAATAATTAAAAACTTTAAGTTTTCTGAACCTGAGCATTTGATGCCGTCAGGGTTTATATGACCCCGTCATAGGCGTCGTGGTGACGGCGTCGCGTGTTAATCGTGACACCGTCTCCACGTTTTATGAAAATGAAATTTTTGTTTTTGATGAAAGATTTCCTGCACTTGATTCCATAAGTTAATTCTTGTACAAAAGGCTGCATAAAACTTGAGATTTAACAATTCAATCATATGACTCGAAACTGACGCAAATTAATCTAAACAATTCATTTAAAAAGTTTGAATTTTAGCTCAAAAGCCGGATAAATTCCCCTACACTTATTGTTGCAAAATACCTTTGATTGCAAATAAGACGAAGTTATAAACAAACAAAGCATGATTACAAGATGGTTCAAACATAATAAAGCAAATGGTAAAGAATTAAAACACACACGGCACTCTTAATTTGCGGGAAAAGTAAATTGGGTTGCCTCCCAAGAAGAGCTTTTCTTTATTAACGAGTCTTGTAGCTAGACTCGAAGTCACACGTCCTTACGTGACTTCTCCATCATCTTCCATCCCTTCCTTGGTCGCAGTAAGAGTTGGATGCCTGCCCTTGAAATTTTTGCTCCTCCATTGGTTGAACTTCATCTCCCTTTCCAAGTAAAGCTTTATCTTTTCTTCCCATTCCAGGACTAGCCTATTCATAGTCATAGTGGGGGGCGATGGGCTCTATGTCATTTTTTACTCCTTTGTCGGTTGCACAGGAGGAATCGGGTATCCTATGGAAACTTACCTTACTCTTTCCAGACCTTAGGGTTATGGTGCCCTTATCAAACTTATTAAGGCCTTTGCTGTTGTCAGGAATGGTGTTCCTAAGATGAAAGACCTCTTTTCATTTTCCTTGATATCCAAAATCACAAAGTCTATGGGGTATACGTGCTCAGCGACCTCTACTAACACATCCTCAGCAATTCCTAAGGGGTAAATGTACAAGTGGCTAGCTAGTGAGAGTCTGATGTCTATCTCAGCAGGCCTTTCTTCGGTAAGTTTTATGTAAGTGGAGTAGGGAATGACGTTCACATCGGACCCTTGATCGACGAGGGCGTTCACGTGTTTAAGGTCCCCTATGCTGCAAGGTATTTTGAAAAATTCCCTCCGATGTCTTCCTTCTTTGTTATCTTTTTCTTGAGAATCGCATCATAAGCAGGTCCCCCAGGTAATACTTTATATTCCTTCCCCTTTTTCTTTCTAACTCGGGTTCCTGACCGAGAGTTATTGAATCTGTTGTTGTTGACTAGTCCCTTGATCAGCTTCTCATTGATCTTATGCTTCAGGTAATATGTGATAGGCTAAAAACCGGGTGCTTCCACTGCTTCTTCGTTCTCAGGAGTTTTGATTGTTTTGTTTCCGGCCTCGTTTTCAGCTCCATTCTTTGTTTCGGCCTCCTTTACTGGTACCTCCGCTTCTATTTCGGTGGGCTTCTCAATGTTGTTGGGTGTTATCTCCGTCTTGTCACTTTTTTCTTCTTCTTCTTTTGTCATAGAGATAGAATTCACTTTCTTGGTGATGGGGAACTTGGCTTTTTCCCTTATCAATATTTTCTTAGAGGTTCTGCTAGTCGCGAGTTCCTTGAGAAGCCTGAACATTTCAGTCATCCTACTATTGATTTCCTCGCGTTGCTTGAAAATGGCATTCTCAAATCTTTCCATTCTTTCGATGTGCGCTGCCATGTAGTCCCGTATTCGAGCTTCAAAATTGGTTTCTAACACTTGTGGTTGAGGGCTTGGACCTGTACGTTCATGAAAAGCGAAAGTGTTCAGTTTTGGTAGTTCATTTTGATTTCGTAGATGAGAATTCGGATTGACTGCATTGACATAAGCTTGAGGGGTGTGTGCTAAGCTCGATGTAGGCGTTGATCGTGACCCTTTTAGTAAGAAGTTAATCTAGTCTTCGAGCTCGAGAAGTCTCCGGTCAGGTGTTTTTGGGACGCCTTGAGGTGTAGAATTGGCCTGGACTGGTTTGACGAATTTTTTGTTTCATCTCAGCCTTAATGGTCGTAGAGGGCGAGGTTCTCAATGATTTCCCAAGATTCGTCGGTGTTCTTATTGCGGAGTTTGTCGCTGGCGGCGCGGTCAATCTCACACTTAAGATGAAAGGAGACATGATCGTAGAAAATTTGGATTTGAAGCCAGCGATCGATACCGTGATGAGGGAATTTTTAGAGTAAGTCCTTAAAACAAGTTCATGCTTCGGATAGAGATTCTCCATGATGTTGTTGGAACATCAGGATATCATTGAGCAAGGAATCGGGTAGTAAGATCCTCCCATGTGGAGATGGATCTTGCTGAAAGGCATTCAATCCAATTGCTAGCTTCATTGCGAAGGGAAAATTAAAAGAAACGCAGGCGCGTTCTTTCCCTACTTTCACCATCAAGGTTAAGTGAGTCCACAAGTTTAAGAAAATCGTTGAGGTGTTGGTTTGGATCCTCGGACCAAAGTCCGTGGAATGAGCATCTGTTTTGCACCAACCGGATGGTGTATGATTGAAGAGGTACCACGTTATTCCCTGCGGGGAGCTCGATGGTATTCCTATAGCCCTCGTGGCTAGGTTTGGAGTAATATCCTAGAGTACGGATAGGATTCTCGTCTCCTATGGTGGTTGACAAGAATGGGTTACAAAACAAATAACACGAAGAAAAGATAAACTACAAGAAAGCTAATGTGCGGGAATTAAATCTTACTTGAAATGATTCAAGAAAGTAGAACTAAGCTAAACTATGATCAATACCTAACTATTCCCCAGGCGGCGGCGCCAAAAACTTGATGCGGTCATCGTTAGACTTCAACAAGAAGTTTTACAACTCCCTAGACAGAGCACCTAATTGTTGTAGTAGTAGTATAGGCAAGACTTAGGTGGTTGTTATCGTTCACTCGAGTAATAGGTTAGGAAGGCTTGATCATGGTCTAACAAAATTCTAAGGGTTGAAGGAAGATTATTTTTGTATTTTTATGTTTTATGAAAGCAAGTAAAATCATATAATTAGAGAGGTGGTTAGTTTTAGCTATTAAACTAAATATAAATCTAAGCTAATGGTGATAACAATAAGATAAAAGAATGTGTTTATTTAATCATGTATTACTCCCTAGATTGCTTCTCCTAGTGTTGTTGCCTTGTCACACTTGTGATGATCTATGTAATTATTTCCTAAGTCATGAACGAATTACAACAAAAAAACGAACCCGTCCGTCTACTAAGTGATTCCGCTAGATGCAAGCACAGAGTAAGTTAAGTATAAAGACTATTACATGGCCCCTAGGGGTACACTAAGTGCATGTGAAATATATTAAAAGTGGATCAACCATATTAGGGGCAAGGTAGTATGAAGACATCTTACCACATGTGAAAGCCTTTCTACAACAAACACATTTCCTAGATATATCAACATAAAAGCATACAAAATCTGTTTTCTTAAGGCCTAACTGCCCAAACCATCACAAGAAGCAACACCACTAAGATCTACATTCTAGGTTTCATACGATCATAAATAAACACAATAGGATGTTTAGCCGAGCATGTTAAAGATAAAGCAAGAACATAGATGAGTCAAACAACACATAGACATATTGAATGATTAAATAAACCTTACTTGATTAAAACATGAGTTGGAGGAAGTACAATAGGGTTTTAGGCCCTAAATTCGTCCTTAACAGCTGCTAAACGAACTAGGGTTCGTACCCTCTTTTTATTCTAAAGTTACACACCCAAAACCCTAAATTCGGGTTTGTATATATAGGAAAATCGTTGTGACTGCGTCGCATTTTAATCGTGACGCCGTCATGAATAGAATATTCTAGATAATAGGTTGGGTCGTATGCTCTGACGTTGTCGTAGAATCATGTGACGTTGTATCTGTGACGCCGTCTCTAGCCATTGTAGAGAAATTCTTGAGCAATGTTGGTGTAGGTCCGTAGTCTTGTCTGTTTCTTCTCTAAATGAGCCCAAATCATGTGTAATTCATCCAAATGCCTTTCAAATGGGAAATACCTGAAAAGGAACGATTAATTACCTATTTTGGGCATAAATGCACGATTTTGAGGGTTAAACGACCTTGAAAGAGTGTATAAAAGGAAACCTCATCACTTTCTGATCAAGAATATGTTGCAAACTCTTGTGATCAGTAAACATGACACACTTCGTACCATACAGATAGTGTCTCTACATCTTCAAGGTAAACATTGTTGCATCAATTTCTAGGTCATGTGTGGTATAGTTCTTCTTATGGATCTTGAGTTGGTGGGATGCGTAAGCTATGACTTTCTCCTTTTGCGTCAAAACCGCGCCCAACCCTTTATGCGAAGCATCGCAGTATACCGCAAAGTTCTCACTTCCCGCGGGTAAGGCCAAAATTGGCGCACTACATAATTTTTGTTTCAACAGCTGAAACACAGCTTCTGCCTCTTCTCCCCAATCAAACTTCACGCTTTTCTGGGTCAATTTCATCATAGGCCTAGCGATCTTCAAGAAACCTTCGATAAATCGTTGGTAGTAACCGGCCATACCTAAAAATTGACGAATCTCGGTTGGTGTCTTGGGTGACGCCCAATCCTTGATTGACTCAATCTTAGCAGGATCAACATGAATGCCTTCACTATCAATCACTTGACCAAGAAATTGTACCTTCGATAGCCAAAACTCGTACTTTGAAAATTTGGCGTACAACTCCTCCTCCTTAAGTAACTTCAAATCCAACTTAAGGTCCCCTTCATGTTCTTTTCTGATCATGGAGTAGATCAAAATATCATCGATGAATACGATCATGAATCTATCCAGGTACGGTTTGCACACCCAATTCATCAAATCCATGAATACCGCATGTGTGTTAGTCAAGCCAAATGACATTACTTGGAACTCGTAGTGACCATAGCGAGTCCTAAATGCCGTCTTTAGGATGTCTTCCTCACGAACTCTGAGTTGGTGATAACCAAATCTCAGGTTGATCTTAGAGTAAACTCTTGACCCTTGAAGTTGATCAAACAAATCGTCGATTCTCAGAAGTGGGTATCGGTTCTTAACAGTAAGTTTGTTTAGTTCATGGTAGTCGATACACATAAAAAAAGATTCATCTTTCTTTTTGACAAACAAAACCAGAGCTCCCCAGGGTGAGGAACTGGGTCTTATAAATCCTTTGTCAGAAAGTTCTTACAACTGAGTGGATAACTCTTGCATTTCGGCTGGTGCTAATCGATACGGGGCTCGTGCTACAGTTGCAGCACCAGGGACTAAGTCGATTTGAAATTCAACTTGTCGGGCAGGTGGTAGTCCAGGCAAGTCCTCTGGAAAGACTTTCGGAAATTCCCGTACAATTGGCACGTCCTCAAGTCGCTTCTCCTCCGACTTATGCTCGGCCTTCTTGGATGTAACTTGCGCTAGATAAACTTGACATCCTTTCTGTATATACGTCTAGGTCTTTTTACACGATATGATATTCAGCTTCAACTTACATCCGCTGTCACAATCATCACCTCAGATTATCAATACCTCTTCTCCATAAGGGATACGAACGATCTTCTCATCACAAACAATCATCGCGTGGTACTTCGCTAACCAATCCATACCAATGATGACGTTGAAACTACCAAGTTCTACAGGCATTAGATCGACGTCTAACGGATGACCTAATAATCCTAACGTACAGCCTCTAAGGATAACATTGGTTTTTGAAATTCTTCCATCGGTAAGTTCTACAGCATAAATAGTGTCTAAAGTGGACGGTGCAACATCAAGCAATGCACTAAAGGTAGAAGACATAAAACTCCTATCGGCACCTGAATCGAATAACATAGAAGCATAACAGTTATTGAGAAGGAATGTACCCATGACGACATTGGAATTATGGTTTTCTCCTCCTCCTCTGATGGCATAAGCCTTTGCTATAGCTTCATTGCTCCCAGTCTTGCTTCCAGTCTTGTTCCCATGATTCTAATTTCTTAACAGCAAAATAGACTCCAAAATACCTTAAGAATTCCAATACCAGAATATTAATTTACTTGAAAACGAACACGACAAGAACTCTTACAAACCAAACAACCATAAGGGACTTATCCATACCCAACGTCTTAGCACCAAAGTACCAAAAAGTTTTCGTCACCTTTAGACAAAGGAAAACAATCAAAACGCCGAACGGAGAATATAGAACACCAGTTCTATGATAACACCCTAGAATAACAACACGAGCGTTGGATATCTCAACGAACAACGATCTAACAAACCAACTTAAGAATCGCGACGACAATACCAACAGGTATCCGAAGTATCCGCAAATGATAGATGAAAGGGAACCTTACCATCTAAGCAACCCAACCTAATATAATCGCCCAATCGATTAAGAGAGGAATTCTCTAACCACACAACCATCCTCAACAGGATCTCACATCACATCTACACTACCATCTACACAACTATCCAGAATTACATCTTTTCCATAATCCATACAAGCACAAAGATCAATGTAATCAAATCACAATCCAAACGTATGTGTTGCCTTTATAATTATGTACGCGACCAAATTATAATTGCTAGCCTTTTTCAACATGTGTACTTTACTTCCAAGACCACACATCTCAATGATAACACACATCTACCACATAGCACTTAATAATAATCCAAATATAACTCAAACATGATAATCCATCTAACGAACCATAAAATCCCAATCGACCAAACGAAACAGAAGTCACATCATGACCCAAAATATAAAAGCAATCCTCGATTATAGCAACGCATCGAGGTAGAAAATGAAATAAACTTATGTTGGGCCTCGCTTGGGTTTGACTTTTCTCTCTCAAAAGTCACCCAACTCCGCGGGTCCAGTGAGGTAAACAATCTCCCAACGATATCTCCTAGGGGTAGGGGAAGACATGACTAAAACAATAACAAAGGGGTATATACTATTAGATCCCCATAATGAAAAAGTATATATTTCATATTATATAGTAGTAATTCAAAATAGAAAAAAAATTCAAAGCTTTTAGGTAGCGGGAACATACGGTATATACGTACACAAACACTTATGCCCTAAAATGCAACTATAGTCTAGGCTCAACCACCTAGTTCTCTATAACCAAAGGCTCTGATACCAATCTGTCACACCCCGCCAAGGCGGAAACGCGAGGCGTAAACAAGAATGAATATCATCACAACACATGGTGTCTATATAGAGAATACTAAAATGAAAACTAAAGTAAAGCAAAGACACAAAGTGTCATAACAATACCCAAAACCTAATGGTGTCTTTATTAATGAGAAAGAGGTCTCGTCAATAAATGACATGCAAAAACATAATCCAAACAATTCATGCAAACGCATTTATTCAAACAGAAAGCATAAATAAACTCCAAGCATCCTACGGTCTCTTCTAGCCACTTTGCTCTATCTTAGCACCATTAAGCTCACCTGAAAATGATGCTTAAAACGTCAACATAAAGTTGAGCGAGAATCATAGGTTTACGACATACAACAATATCCAAAATTAAACTTCAATTAGCTGCTTGCAATTAATCAAAACAATGATGACAACAATTAACATACACGGATGGAAAGTGCCCACGATCCACAATCATATCGACTACATATGTGCGCTATATGGCCTCATATTAGCTCACACAGTCGTACACCGTCCCACACCCCCCCCCCTTCCGTTTTGCATATTAGGAATCGACAATTACCAAACATGATCATATCGCAACACAATGGGACGGGAACGGGCCCACGATCCAATACACATAACTACAAGGCAAGCTTAAAAACAGTTTAACATGAAAACGAAGAACAAGCATCAATTCTCTCACACCCAAATAACATGAGAAAAAGGGCTATGAAAGTCAACCTTTGTCTTACTTTCCAAAAGATTCCAACAAAAAGCTTCACAAACAACTAGCACAAATCTAAACAACAAAATAACTCGTGTTACACGCTACTAAGCCAAAAGATTAATGCACATGTGACAATCATATGATGGATGTCTAAGGTGTTTTATTAACCCTATGGGTCACTCCGACACCATATCCAACTTTAACCACTTCATTAACAAGTTTCACTAGTTAGTGACAATTTGTTCAAAACTGTAGAATTTTAACGTGACTAACGTACTCAAAAACCTCTACTTACTGGGACCTTCTCATATTCATACCAAAAATCACCTATGGTTCATGATACGAGTTATTAACTACCTCATGATATCCCAATGAGCCATTTAAATATGCACAGCACAGAAAAAAAAAAATACTCCCTAAGAAAAATCAACTTCAAAACAGTCCCAATTTGGATCTGTTTGCACACTAAAAGGTTTTGACCTAAAAACCATACTTAGACTCCAAATCAGAATCTCTAATTTGGGCTATTTCTAATAGACACATAGAAATAAACTCCTGTAGAAGGGCTAATCCTAATTCAAATTTTAAGTGGGTGTTTTATACCTCGTAATCTGACCTAAATATCTGACCCGTATGACTGCTTTGACAACTTTTCTTGCAACCAACGTTTGAATGACTTCCCGACCTCAAAAACCTTCAAGGCCGGATGTTCTGAAAACTAGACTCTCTGAGATACGTTATAGACACTGTAAACTTGACAAAAGCTATTACCATCATTGAGATATCAGTCAAACAACACAGCCCTAATTTCTGCCCTAATCTAAATCAAATTCTAACGCGAATTAAGTCTAACCAATTACACCCATAAGCTTCTAATTAAACCCTAATCATTGCAATATGATTAAACATCATTAATTTACTGATTTTACAAAACCCTAATTCTATCATAATAATTATTACATGAAATAAAGATTAATAACTAACAAGGATTAATTAAAACTTACCTTAGAGCTTGATTTCTTCCCAAAAGCAAAAACCCTAATTTTTTTCTCCTCTTTTCTCTTTGTTCGACCGATCACACATGGGGGAGGGTTATGGGATTTTATTTTGTATTTATTGGCCCCCAAACTAATTATAGATAAAGTCTAATTAGTATTTGTTTCATTTTAAAACTCTTTTTTTTTCTTTCTTTCCCTTATCCGGCTGAATGGCCTTATTTATATTATTTTTTATTTATTTAGTAATTACTTAATTATTAACATTACCTTAATTTTCTACAAAAACCTAAGCTTATTTGCGCATACCTTTTTGCGTAAACGCAATTTACTAGACTTTTAAAAATAATTAACTTTTCATTTTTATTAAACCTAACATTCCAAAAATAGAAATTTCATTTCTTTCATATCCTTACTACTAGAACCTAATCTCTTCCTAATATTACTAACACATATATACGTATACGTATAATTACTTACATAATTAACGCGAAATTGCTTCAATCACCGAAATCATTTCCTTTTCACCATAGGTGAACGAAATGAATTCCACAAAATCCAACACAAATCCAATCCCAATGAGATGATCATGCTCAATGGATTGATTATCCAATCTCACATATCCCACACAAACACATATAAACACGTATAAACACATATAACACATAACCCATACTTATAGAACAGATATTTAGGTCAACATAAAAGACCTAACGGTAGAACCCACCGTGCTCAAGGCCACGGTTATCAATAACCTGAACTCGGTAAACTGAACACAGTAAACTGGGATCCATCACAGTGATCATGAAATCTTTGTACCAGGTCTCCCAACGTCTCATAAGTACCATCTATAGCTCTCTCCTCCTGAGCAGGCTCAGGGATATCATTTGACACCGCAGGATGCGTAACTCTATCAACTCTAACCCCAATCGTGCCCCTCGCACTCGTCTTGACCTCCTCTCGAGCAACAGTCTCAACCACAACCCCAGCATCTATCCCCTCAGCTCTAAGAGCATTCGCATATGCAATACACTTATCGATCTCTGCCTGAATCTCGAGGTCGATATCAGGCTCTGAGTAAGGCTTATCACTACCCCCTACATCAACGTCATCTCTCAAACTAGTCTCTCTAAGTACAGACGACTCAGAACTCTTGTCCGAACTAACTTCTAAATCCATCACAGAATCAGAACTCCTAATCCTCTTAGGTGGTGGTAAAAGATCAGCACGTATAGAAGACAATGCTCCAGGTATAGGTGAAGATAACGGTACAAATGTGGTAGGGGACCTACTCCTCTTACGAGAAGGACCCACATAATAAGTATGAGATGGTCTCTCGGTAATAGCATCAGATGAATGAGGAATACTTGGTACTGATAAACATAACTGATGACTAGATCTCATACCCGATGGTAGTGCTGGTGATGAATGATCCCAAGATGAATAACCAGATGAAGAATCAGATAGGGCATCTGAAGAAGAATCTGATGACGTCTCTGATGATGAATCTGATGGTGAATCTCTTGATGAATCATCGGATGTGAAGTGATCTGATAAAGAGTAGTCAACTGAGTGTCTCACAGCAAGACGATGTGTAGGTAGCGGCCCAACCCTCTTCCCGCAGTTATCATGTGTACCGGCCCATTAGGATGGTAGCAATACGGTCGACCATAAGGAATAGGTTGTCCGGGTGAAACAATGGTAACTCGTCTACGACGAACACCAAATGGTGCAGGTAGAATCTGACTAGTGGGTGGTACAACCTCAACAAGTGGTATCTCATGAGTTGGTGATGGTGGTGTATCATCGTCAGATGAGTCGGTGTAGATAAATGGAGATGTGTAGTGTGTAGTAGGAGCAGTAGGTGGTATCGTGGATGTAATAGGTGAGATGGTGGGTGTCTCAGTAGGTATTAATGAGGTGTCATCATGAATGATGGGTGGATCGATAGTAGGTGTAGTAACTGGCACAGTGGTAGGAATCCTACCAAACCAAAGAACTCGTCCAAAAGGTGTCCCAACACTCTCCTCAGAAGAATCCAAAAAATCGAAATAGTAGAGATAGCCATAACCTGCACAAGCAAAAGTTTATATAAATTTCCTTTATATCAACCGTGCACGATGCAGGAAAAATAAATGAATGAATAAACCATCGAATGCAGTGCCGCAAAATGGAATGCAATATAATTATCATAATATTAGTTATACTTAGTATTTAATTATATATTACGTATATGTAAGATTACGTAAAGCACATATAATCACTTAAGGATCACATACTGGTTATAGACAAGACCTAGTTATACTACCTGGTTCTCTATAACCTTGGCTTTGGATACCAATCTGTCATACCTCCAAATAGGGTCCCGTCAGAATCAACGTCCGGGGGCGTGACTTTCATGAATATCTCATGTACAAAGCAATAAAGAATGACCTCTAAGGGTACGTTTTAAAAATAAACACCGTTGCATTAATTAAAATATTAATAAGTTTTCACATCGATCAAATCAAATGATTTAAGAGTTAAAATGCGGAAGCTTAAATGAGTTTCAACAACGGTATTTAAAAACATAGATAAATTCTTGAAAACTGGTCTGGGCAAAAGACTTCACATAACTCAAGCAACGACATTC
>BQNB010062142.1:0-36195 GCA_026074375.1 Tanacetum coccineum
TGTTATTTATTTCAAATCAATTCAAAAACCAATTTCTAAACGTGACATTTCAAATTAAAACTAATTAAAACTTAGCTCTTGAGATGACATCCGATTTACCATTCTATACTACCCATGATCGGGTTCTCTGCCTATTAGTGCGTGGTTAGGTAGATCAAGTTTTATAAATTTAAAACTTGGTAAAAATATATTTAAAATAAAATACGCATCACATATGCTAAATGCAACCGTGATTCCTATGAAAGTGAGTTAGGTTTGTATTTCCTGTACACTTCATAATTCTTGTAGAATGATTTTATGCTTTGGTTTGTTTTGTGATCACAGGGGATAAGGAACTTGTGGGAAGATAGAGATAATCTAAAGATTTCCGCCAAATTTCAAATCTTGAAGCAATGCTCAAAGAGTTTCTTGTCTTAATTCTACTCTTTCCTTTTTATTTCATTTCCTTAATGTACAATAGGGACATTGTACAAATCAAGTAGGGGGATGAGAGTAGAATTAATACTTGACGTATGTTTTGCTTTTGATTTTCTAGTTTTCTTTGAAAATTATGCCAATTTTAAAATTATTGACAAATTTTTCTTAAATAACTAGAATTAATCTTTGCCGAATGCACATTGCCCTTTATCATTACTTGGTGAGATTTAAGCCTAATATTCCGTTTCTATCATATTATTCAAAAAACCACCAAAATATTGAGTGTGCCGGTAGTATTGTAGACTTTAGAACTTGGCCTGTACATCATTTCGAGACCTAATTGATTAGCAGGAATAGATAATTCAAGAAGGCAACACTTAGGAAATCACCCAAATAGCCTATATGTGTGCGTTTATCGACTTGTTACACTGAGTTGTCGACCTCCCGTGATAAACCCTTATGTTGCACTCATTATTTGTGCAAGATACCCTTAGATCACCCATGGTAAACCAATCTATATTTTTAACCTACTCTATATGTTTCGTTACACCATTTCACCTTAGCCTACCCTGTAGTCTTTATTTTTCTTTGTGATGAAATCTTTGGCTACTTAAGTTCATGGTTCGGGGGAATGGGAACGAGAATTATATACTTTCGTAGAAGACCAATCAGTTATGATCTATCAAGACCCTCCTGTACCACCACTTTTAAAATTGTTTATCTCGAGTGGGGGGTATACGTGTAATATCGAATGTTGCAGGGGAAATAATTAAAGATATAAACCCCTGTAGCATTTGCATATTTACCATGAAGAAAAAAGGGTGCAACAAAAGGCCACCATGTGCTAAAAATGTAAAGATGGTGCAAAATAAAAAAATGAAGCTAGTAGCCCATAATTGCACCAAAACATCTTTGTAAAATGGAGCTAGTAGCCCATTATTACACCAAATCATGATGAATGGGAGCTCAGAGCCCATTATTGAAGATAAGATTTTCTGAATTTGATTCTTAGACCCCATGGATGAGACAGTAGATGTTATGAAACCGTAGTTTACTTTGGACTATTTGTTTTGTGTTTTTACCATTTCTCATCAATTAGATGTGTTTTCCATTATTATTTCCTAACCTTAATCACCCTTTAAACCATAATACCCTTGTTGCCTTTGAGAATTATTTAGACCCTAATTCTAACTAGTACAGATTTGTGTACTTTTCAAGCTTATGATAGAATACAAAATATGACTGTGCAATTGAGCGATCACCCCAAAAATGAAACACTTAGACTAGTGGAGAGCTGAGTGACTTTTTATCCCCTTTTCATGAGGTGTTCGGCTTTGATGTTTTCTAGTATAAGAGTTTTACAAATTCATTTCTTGAAATTATTCTTTTTATGAAATGTTCTAACAAGTTCTACTTGAGGGCAAGCAGAAGTCAAGTGGGGGGATATTTGATAACATCAAATATTTAATACTTTTTGGTGTCAAAATACCCCTTATATTACCTGCAAATGTTTCACTAATACTCGAAAATGAGATATTTTCTATCATTTTGTAGTTTTTAGGTGAAATACAGGAAAGTGACAAAAAATAAGGGAAAAGGACTTAAAGTGTAAATTCTGAAGAGTGTTACGGCATAACACTAAAAATGGTTACGCTGTAACATAAATTAAGCAAGTACGAAGATCAAGGAAGACTTTACGGCCATACAAACTATCTAGGTTATGCGGTAAACTGTATTTGGATAGGGATATATCGTCAAAGTTATAGTTACGGCGTAACACCTTATCCAGTTACGCCGTAACCATGAAAATCCACAAATATGGAATGAAGATCACATATATATGGAAGTTATATGAAGGTTACGGCGTAACACTATATCTGGTTATGCCGTAACATATGCTTAATTATGGAATGCCGTGTAGGTTGGTTACGGCGTAACACATTTATTGGTTACGCCGTAACAGGTTCGATATCTATAAATAGAGGCCTCATTCAAGCTATTCCGACATCACTTCCTCCACATCCAATTGGAGAGGCGACAAAGGCTTCCAACCTTCAAAGAATTCCACTTGGAGTCCAAGGGAGATCACACTTTCCTTACTTTTTGTATTTAATCGTTCAAAATACAAATCCTGTAAGAATTATGAGTTTTCAATATATGATTTCTTCTATCTCTTACTATGTTTCCGTTACCATGAGCGGCTAAGCACTTAAAGTGTTGGCCTAGTTATGAATTTTCTTTTGTTATGATTGTTTCCTGTTAGATTATGGTTTCGTTAGATATTCCTTGACTATCGTGTAACCCTAGGTTTTGGTAGTACGAGTAGTTTGGACCTAGCTTTCCCCATTAATAGATTATCTTGTCATGATGGGATCTAATAGGTACTAAGGAGGATCACTAACTCTTTACCTGGTGTAGGAACTGACCGGTCACCACACTTATCACTCAATACTTAAAAAACACAGGAACTCTTTCAGAGGGGGTTAATAATCTTTACAGGTTATTAGATATGTTTTAGGAATAGTTAGGATTAATCACTGCAACCTGGATAACCTACCTCCCAGATGATTCGTGACTGATTCGGAATTGCAGGGAGTATAGGATAGACTGTATATGCACATTCAAGTCTAGGCCTCCTATAGGACAGTCTTTCTAGATGATAACCCGTAATGAAACCATGTGTGTGTCCTTTCGCGGACACAGGCCAATTGCCGATATCTTGCCCTCTACTATACTCAAGTAGCATCGCCCGTACTGAGGATACCACCCAGCATCTATCCGACGCCGGTCTTTGCACTACGTGTCTCTCTCTGTCTTATCTCCTTATCCTTTTACTTTTGCAGTTATTTATGTTAATTGTATTGTTATTTATTTATTTTTCAAATTTAAATCTAAAAACCATTTTCAAAACTCGTGACTTTTCAAATTTAAAACTAATTACACCTTAGCTCTTGGGCCGACCTCAGATTTACCATTCTATACTACCACGATCGTGGTTTCTTGCCCGTTTGTGCCATCGTTAGGTTAGATCGAGTTAGTTTTATAAATTTTAATATTGCATAAAAATATTGTTTTAAAAGAAATTCGCATCAAGTTTTTTGGCGCCGCTGCCAGGGAGCTAAAAATTAGAATTATTTTGTTTATTTGTTATTTCTCTTATTGTTAACTTATATCTGGCTAGGATCCATGGCTGGTGGAGTAGATGTCATACTCTACACTATGGTAGCAATTACCTAGCATTGTCACGAGAATACCGGCGCCGGGCATGGTTAACCGAAATCGGACTCGGCAATGTTAATTTCAGAAATAAGAGTCAATTCAATGCGTGATTTTAGGGGAAGTACTTTCGTCCAGAAACAAAGACGAGGATGCTCTGATCACTTGATCGGGTCCCTCGCAATCGTTGGCTTATTTCAACTCCTGGAGTCTTCTAAAGATCAGTCATGCTCCGAGTTTTTCCCTTCACTCTTACTGGAGCTGCAAAAAGATGGGTGGACAGACTCGCCTCAGGAACTATCAATACCTGGGATCTCCTCAAGAAAGCCTTTATCCAAAGGTACTGCCACCTTCTATGACCGCAAAACAACTTGAAGATATTCACAATTTCAAGCAAGAAGGAGACGAATCATTATACTAGGCTTGGGAGTGGTATAATGACTTGCTATACAAGTGCCCTACTCATGACATCAATATTCATCAAAAGGTAAACATTTTCTATAAGGGTTTGAGCACTATGAACCGTCAATTACTTGATTCATAGGAACATATCCACGGGATGAGACCAGCCGAATCTCTCATAGCAATTCAAACCATGGCTGACCACTCTCAGAAATGGCACGACGGCTCAACAAGTAGGAATATCGGAAGGAGTAGTAGCAAGGATAGACTAGCTGCTTTAGTAAACAAGTTGGACAACCTGGGAAGAGACATGAAGAAACTAAAGGAAAGTGTTCATGCAATCCAGGCTGGATGCAAAATTTATGAAGGACCTCACATCGACAATGATTGTCCCCTCAACGAGGAAGTTTAACAAGTGGGAGAGGTCAGATATGGGAATATTGGATTTTACGAAACAACGCCTTTTAACGGGGAGAATAATAGGGAAAGATAACCTTGGCCTAAAACAGTTAGAATATACAATTAAGGAAGCCTTCTGAGAACTGGAAAAACAAGGACGGATCTGGCTGAAAAACTTTTTTCCATAACTTAGAAAAAAGCCAAAACCACCATAATGAAATCATCCAAGGTCTCAAGTCCAGGGTGACAACCTTGGCCAAGGAAGCAGTAACTAAGATAGATAACAATGAGGATTGCAAAGCAATCTTCACTAATGATGAAGCACCTCTATACACCCCATTATAATATTTCTCTAATAGAAATCGTAGATGTACTTTTCAGGGCTAACTCTGGATTCTTCAGATGATGGCGAATTAATTTAATTGTTACCATCAATCCCTGACGCCGGAGGGGGATTTAAAACAAACCTCCCCAAAACAAACAACTACCCACTATGTAGAATCATACATTCCCCCAATTCCTTTTCTAAGGAGACTTGAACAACATGCCGAAAAAGCATTGATCCATAAAACCATAGAAAGCCTAAAGAAAATTAAGTCAAATCGACCTTTACTCAAGGAAATTAGGCAATCCAACGAGTCTAGTATCTAAATTTTGAGGAAACTTGTGTACCCAACACGCCATTAACATGGAAAATGAAGGACATTAGAATAAATCGCGATGCTAGCCCTTTCCTTAATTAACTACCACGAAAGAGAAGGAACATTGGAAGTTAAATCCTACCCTGCTCAATTGAAAAGGTTAGACTTTAAACAATGGCTTTGAGCCAGACTTAGGAGCAAGGCATTAGATCATGGGCCTGTTTTTACTAACAAAAAGTCTAGGTATGAAGGAAGCTTGGAAATCATCAAAATGAACATAGAGTTGCCGTTTAATTCTTAAATGCATTTCCGAAGGGGATTGTTAGGGGACCCTTCTAATCAAATCGATAATGTATTTACCCATTGATTTTAATTATACTTGATTTGTCCTTGAGGTTTTAGGATGCTATCATTTTAGGAAAGACCCCATGCTCACAATTCGCTCATGCTAAAATTGATGTCTTTATTAAGAGATCTATTTTCTTTTAGAAGTAGAAACGAAAAGGTTTATTTTAAAACTGAGAAACAATTTACATGACTGAAATAGTTGAATCGTTTCTAATGATCAATAGCAATAATCATAGCAGAAGAGGATGAATTAATGAATATAGAATCTGATTTATTCACATACAATACCAATACATGTGAATCATGCCACATTCTTGCGGTAGACACTGATTTATTCACCTATGAGATTGTAACTCAGGAAACATATGATGAAATAGCTCATAAGTGTTGTTTAAACACTCAAGATGTTATTGGAGAAAAAACTAAAACCATTTTAGGAAAGAAAAATCACACTGGTGCGCCCTGATTTATCGACAAAATAATGGAATTTGAGAAGTATAGGCATCATGCAACCCATCAAACGAAGAGTGTGATGGAGGAAGTTTACGCAATAATGAAATTCGATGTTATTGGGAAAGTGAGAACGATAACGACCGCGTAAGTATAGAATGGAATGATCTATGTTTAAATGATTGGTTAAGAATTAAATTGGGAAGTTGATGAAACGATGAAAAAGAAAATCCTTACCGAACAATGGATGGAACAATTTGGAGTTCATTACGATGACAGCAATGACTTTTATGACCTCGACCGGTGCGGGGAAGGTAGAAATAATGAAATATGAGAGAGAGTAATTAATAACTTACATGATGAATGGTTCAAGGGGACGTCTGATGATGAAGACGTCATTGAAGGGATAATTGATTATCTCGAACCAACGTCATATGATGGGTTTATTGATTTAGATGAGGAGGAATATACAAATACGTGTTGGCTTCTTGGACTGCTCGTACTCAGCAACCACCTCCATATAATTGAACAAGTGAAAATCACTCGATATAGTCTAGGACCAGGAGAGGTTTACACAAAAGTTGAAGTTTTAAATATGGAGAAATTACCTCGGACTAGGAATAATATCGCTACTATAAGGCACGATATCATGGATGAGGTTACGAAAGTTATGTGACGATTATAACGTAGAATGAGCATGAGTCTAACTTAAAGACTCGTTAATAAACAAATGTGCTTGACGGGAGACAACCCGTCTTTTATTTAATGAAATTTCTTTTTGCATTAGTTGGTTTGCGTGTTTCTTACTTTGTTTTGTAGGATCCAAAAGCTAGGAGGCAATTATCGAGACCGGCTCGACTCATATTCATTTGGTAACTTTGCTGAAATTACAGTAAGTTAAGGCTGTAACCACCACAGTTACGCTGGTAACACTACAGTACTAAACGTAAAACCATTTCAAAGGGAAATTACGCCTGTACCCTTAAAACTTAAAAAAAATTTTTTTTATTTTACCATTTGATTACGACGTAACCTGATTCGATAATAATAGTCTATATAAAATAATATATATCCTAATATCAAATAAGTAATTAATAGTATAGAGAGTATCCCGTTTGATATAAAATTGCTTGAGGACAAACAATATTTTATCTCCCGGATGTCGTATCTCGACGAGAGATGAATTTGAAATTCACGAAAGTGTTTTGTTTGATGCTTGAATATCGAATATTTTTGTTTTTGGATTAAAACTAAAAAATTTAATAAAAATAAACTACATAAAAACTAGATAGCAAATAGCAAGCAATTAAACAAAGAACGATATATAATAAAAGATATGCTTGCTAAGTGTATTGATTAGATCCTTAAGTGTGAATACAATTAAGTCCCTATTGATGAACCAATATCTTTCTAACGAATTATCTTCTCACAACGTTGGCTTATATTGAAAACAACTCTTATTAAGATATCGATTACTAAATTAATGCCTAATTATTCTTACGGCTTTTGCCCGCTCGAATAACCAAAACAATAATTTAAGTAATATAAAAATCACTAATCAATATTTTCCCTTTTTTTATTAATAACACTTACTTCACTAAATAATTTAACACTTAGCAAGCATATATAAAAATCTACTCACTACGCATATTAATTAAGCTAACACTAATCAACAAAGAAAACATAAACATTTTTTTAAACTACTAAAATAGAAAAGAGAAAGAGAATAGACCCGAAATGAAGAACCGCAATGATATAAAACCACCCGATCTTACAAACTTAATAAACAAATAAGCTTATCACTTAAAAAGCTTCTACTTTACTAATTAGCAAATAAAGGTGTCAACTTTATCTGCTAGTTACTTCCATAAAAACCATAAAGATCAAAACTTTATCTATTTATCAACCTTATAAGACCCTTAAGCTCCGGCCTTAGAGTTGGATAGATTTCATCAACATTAAAACAAACAACGGTTAAGATGAACAAGATAATAATAAGCTACTAAGACAAAATAAGCTAGATTTTATTCTAAAGACAATAAGCTAATAAAAAGATGAAAACTTTAGATCTAAATCTACCCGAAACTAAGGTGTTCAATCAAGTGAACTCGGATCGGGTATATTTAAGGATTTAGATCTAAGAAAAATAAGCTAGAATTAAAAAGCAACAAACTTTATGCTAGAAAATAAGCTAAAAATATAAGATCTATTATTTTTAGATCTAATCCACCCGAAACCAAGGTGTTCAATCAAGTGAACAAGAGACGGGTATATTTAAGGATTAGATCTAAAAACAATAAGCTAGAAAAATAAGCAATCGAAAATAAGCTAAAATAAGCTCACTCGAAAAGCTCTAAATCAAAAACAATATAAAATAAGCTAGTCTAAATAAGCTATTAAAGAAGCTTATTAGAATATAAGCTTAAGAGATCGGATCCAAAAATAAGCTATAAGCATGAGCTTATTTGGAAATAAGCAAAAGAAGAGAAAGAGTAGAAGAATAAGCATAAAAAGAAAATAAGCATTAAGAAATAATAAGCATTTAATAAAAACCAACCTTAAACATCTTCATTAATAAGCTCAAAATCTTGATTACAATAAGCTAAATAAGCTATAAAAGCTTTTACAATAAGCGTCGCCAGCCAATGAGAGCTCAAGATATAGGGATAGTTTGGACTCTTCTTGTGTGGAGCGTGTTTATGAAGCTTCTAGGAAAGTCCCTTCAACCGCCTCATTATTTCCAATTATTGCATGCGGATTGCGTCCTTGGTACGCCGGCTGATCTACCACTCAAAAGAAGACACTGGCCCTTCCTGAACAATCTTAAATCGAGCCAATGATTGGCTCGGGGTCCTATGCCTGCTCAACCAATGATTTCACTGCCACCTTGCCATCTAAACTTGGTACCTAGGACTGACCCACCTGACAACCTACAACCTCGTAACTGCCACTGCCATACCTGTATTTCAATCATTAGATAGCCACGTGTCATCACCTGAGTGGTGCCATGTGGCACGATAACTGTTCCGTCACCGTTACCGGAGCCACCATAGGACCACCAATCAACGACGGTCAACGGTGGCCAACAACGGCGATCAACGACGATTAACGGTGGCACACCACTGTTGACTACCGCCGGACCTAACGGTCACGGTATTGACCGTCGTCAATGTGGTTGACCGCCGGTCAACGATCGGGTCAACAGTGGGTCCGGTTGCCACATGGCATGCCACGTAGGACCACGTGTCAGCCACGTGTGCCTACGTGGCATCCACGTGGATGCTGACGTGGATATTGGATGAGAAGTATAGGCCCAGGGTCGAACTCGGGACATCCTGAGTTGAGACTCAAGAGACACCCTAAGGACCAACTAAGCTATACTTGATCATCATAATGCATATGCACATATATTCTATATATTACTTATTTTTGGTCTACCAGATTTCCTATTAATAAATGGTTCAAACAAAATGTATAAAACATGGTTCTAATAAAGAGGATCGGTCGAGTAAGGTACCGTTAAACTCGTAATTTCATGCTCTTTCCAATGGAGTGATCTTGGGATTTTTATGAATTTGTTTGAATCTCGATAAACGTAAAAACGTCGTTGAAAGTCACCTGAAAATTACTGTTTTGCTTTGTTTTCAATCCTTTGACGATGAAGACATAAAAACACAATACAAACATATGTGCAAGATAATTACTGCATAATTTAGTGTTATTAGTCCATTTAATGTTTTTCCGGGTACAAATGATGTGTTTTAGGCACATATCATTTGGCTAGGGCATGTTCTAGTTTGGCTAGGTTTGTTTTTTGGAGTTCGATTATATGGGGGGAAAAACTAAAAAAATTAATTTCGATGTGAGAGGTTCGGCTAGGCCATAAGAGCATTGGCCTATTTCGCTGGTCACTGGTTCGGCTGAGCTACAAGGATTCAGCTGACTGTCTTGATTTTGGCTGATCAAGGTGTTTATAGTGCCCATGTCATAATAAATAATATACGGCTGGAGACATGTGAGCCTATGGGGTCACACACATATACACTGAGGTGCCACTATATATAGCGTGTTTATTGTATTCACGGTGTATAAATAAACTACGTAACTCAGGATCAATATTGGGCTTATAATAACTAAGTAATGTACTTAGTTTATTGGACTTAGAAATCAAATAGGAAGCCCAACCAAGCCCATAAGAGGGGCCAGCCTAGGGAAGGATTGGAGAGGATAAGGATTAATCTTTTTGGTCAAATATATGAGAGAGATCTTCTTATAATGTGAAAATAAGTTACTAAAAACGTTCTCCCTCTCCCTCTCCATTATATATACGGCATAAAATTTATTTCCATCTAGGGTTTTCAATTTTGATCTTTTAATCTTGAATCTAGATTATTCAAGACTTGATCCCAAAGTTACGGGTTTAAGGACTAGCATCCAAGAGGTATACGATGAAGTGTAGTGTGGATATTCATAGATGTGATCTACTTTGGTCACTTGGTTTCTTGGATAAATTGTGTACAAGAGAAGGTTGTTCATTGATTCTATCGATCACGCTGCAAAGGTAATTATTGTTGTTTTTATTTTGATTGATCATATGACTCTATGGATCCGTTGATAGGTGCATATTCCGCTGCGTTTATATTTGTTTATATGTTATTCATTTAATTCTGCACCTATAGTGGTATCACGATCCATCATATGATGTCATATGATCATCGTGTATGCGTAAAAATGGCTAAAAATGCTTGTTTTTTATGGATTCGAAGAGATAATTGTAAAATAGCCCCTAGGGCTTATTTTTTGAAATTAATTCGATCCTTAAGGGGTCTTATGATTTGTGATTTTTGATCCCATAGCCATTTGTTATGCATACTTAAATTGGTTTTGTTATCGGGTACGTGTAAAAGGGCCTAAATCGCGTGTTTTGGAATGATTTATGAAACGGGTTTAAATCGGACTTTTGGGCATTATTTTCAGAATTAATATGGTTGTTATAAGGTCTATTAAATACATATGAATGATCTTAATCCCATTGTTACACATACCAACGGGTTTAATTCTAGTTAATTTTATTTCTTCGATTGACTGGCTAACAATTTACTCTTCTTATTATTTATGTACTCCATGAAAAACATGCATGGGTGTCTATGGACTTATCCAACACCTTGTTAATACATGATATTATGGTATTATTATGTTTTGTATGCAAAGCCGATGAAAACCTTGACCACTTGTGACTTGATTCGCTTATAATTGCATTTAATTTCAGTTTTGGGGTTGCCATTGTTTCAGCTTCATTTGTATGCTTTCAATTTTCATTGTAGCCATTGTTTGGGAATTTTACAGTATTTAGATGATAGGATAAATGTATTCAATCATAAAATTATTGTAACCGATGTTTGGATTCGAATGGCGAAAGAGTTAAAGGCATAAAGTCAAATTCGGAGTTGCTAGTGTAACTTCCACTAAAAATGGATTTTCCGGAGTTCTGTATGGAGTTAGAAGCTCATTTTGGGGTGCAGGTTCAAAACTCATAGGGCTACAACTTATTTAACTAGAGCTCAGATTGGGGAAGACTCCTTCTAGGAGTTTCAGGCCCGTGAAGTCAGCTGAAATTTTCTGATAGATTTGGGCATCATGTTCATTTAGGGTTTCACTTGCTCATGATAGGTCTTGGAGCAAGTGGGAGCCCTCCTTGTGGTTGTGTGGTTAACCCTTAGTTGACTTATTGGTTCTCGTGATGGCTCACGAGACCAAGCATAGGTTTTTTCATCTGTTGAGGCTTTGCATACTTATGGTTGTGTTTTTGTTTGCTTTTATATATGTTTGGAATGTATATATAACTTGCAAATGTTTTATAAAACTAATGATAAAACACAAAGCCATTTTTTTATAAACTAAATCTTTGATTTAGTTTATAGTTTAAATATGATTTGAAACTAAATTTTTGGTTTTATAAATAACACACTTTTTAGTTTGTTATTATTTATGTATTGTCCATACCTAATATTTATTTCTCATAGTTATATTACATTTAAATGGAAACTGACACACATAAAAGTAAACAATGATTAGACTTAAGTTAAAAATGGTTTTTAACTTGTGCTACGAAGGATGAATGCATGCTTCCTCATACACACTTTTTGATCTCATATTCATCAAAATTTTATACCCGTCACAAATTTAAGTCATGCCGTTCAATTGATTAAGTTCACCTGCAATTACTTTTTGCTATGCATGAGACGTAGGTAAATTGTAAACCCAGGTGATCATCCTATCGTGAGACCTAGACATATTTCACATGTTTTCGAATGATGACTTAATCAGTTACGCCGGTAATAACCGTAAGCCAGGCAAGGATGCGACTAAACATGTCATCTGACATTAGTACTTCGCTCCTAGTTCCATAGTCCCATATGGCCTATAGAATTGCACAGGTCTTGCAATTTGTGAAGCGTCACCACCTAGTGAAGTCTATCATTGCTAGCAGATCAACTGATGTGATGGTGGAACCTCAAAGAGGATCTTAGCCTTTTCATAAAAATAATTGTTTAATATTATAAACTTGGGTATTTAATTTTAAAAGGATTAATTATTGAAAATGCAAAAATTGAAACTTATGTAATTCTATTAATGATATTTTTATTTTTTTTTTTTAATCAACTCAAACCGTAAACAAAAGTTTGTTTCCTTTCTTTGTTAGAGGAAGGAAAACTAAGTCTTCTTTCCTTGTAAGAAAAAGACTTATTCCTATCCTTTCCACTTATATGAGAAAGCTATAATAGGAACACTTGAATTTTCCAATTCTAATCAAACTCAAAGCGTACTTACTCTAGAAATCGTATTGTCTTGTAAAAGTCAAATGGTTAAGTGCGGTTGCACATCTTATTTGGATGACTAGAGAACATGTTTTCTATAGCCACCAAAATGATACATCTTGAAGCGTCAAGACATAGTATGAGTTTTAATAATTAGAAATGGAAATCTTAATAAATCGCGAAAGAGAAAGGAAATTAATAGCATGTTTTCTACTAGTTTTCCTTAACTCGATATTTTTCCTAAGATTCTACACCCCCTTGAGGTAATGTAGAGGGAGCAATTGCATGCAAACTTTCAAGTTAAAGAATGGCATTGATGGCTAGTCCATCATCTATATAGTAGAACTTGATGCACTTCCTTGAATACCTAAGTACATGTTTACTAGTCCGTAAGGCTCACATTAGTGATAATGTGCAGATATTCAAAGAGTAGAAAAGTAAATAAATTGCTACTTGCACTTCATTGGTATAGACACATATTTAATGTTGTCTCATCCAGTGGGAGCAATGCATTTTACTACTGATATATACGCACATGTAATGTTGTCTAAATTCTGTGGGAGCTATGAGCTTATTACCTAGTGAACCATTTTATTTCTAGCTGGTCTTGAAATAATACATTACTTTTCACATATGAAGCATCATAGTTTTATAAGAATCATTGCATATTATTCTATTATATAACTTGTTGCTTTTCTGATGTCGCTGCCTGAAACGCTATCTATACAATATTTATGCACGATTGCTTATTAAACAATAAAGTTCTATATATACTTGTAATGCAAATGTGATTTTAGTTTTAACTTAAATCATATCATAATGGACATGTCATATTATTCCTACAAACAAGCAAGCATTGTGGGATCATAATACAGACTATTCCAGGAATTGTAACCTGACTCATAATATGATCATTTGTTTGTATAAATGTTTGATGTTGTGTCATGCACAAGTGGGAGAAATCTTAATTATGTGCAAGGTACAACACATAACAATATGACTAATGGTTTTTCTTAACCGCATGGTAAGAAAGCTAATATTCTACTAGGACTTATACACCTTGATTGTGTAAGAAGTATGTAATTAACTTGAAACCAAGAGTCGGTGTTCAATAATACTTTATTTAAAATTTTATTTCTTCCTGTAAAGACATAAACATAAGGTCCTTGAACTGTTCAAAGACTTATAAAGTAAGCAATTGACTTGTCATGTCTTCTTGTCCTGACATGTACATGAAGTCGTTGAAATGTTCACAGACTTATAATGTAATGTTAGCGATTAACGTGTTATGTCTTCTAGCTAAGACATGTACATAAAGACCTAACTTTCTATAAGACTTCTACGTTATAGCATGTAATTGGCTTAAAATTAACTGTTAATGCTATTATGTTTGAACAAATTGGAAAGTATGTGTGCCAAAGGGTATTAGGTTATCTAAGGAATTGTGATACTGTCTTACAATCCCATTACTTATAGATACCACATGTTATGGTATGTCTGATGTGTAAAATCAAACTCTGTTGATATTGTTTTATTTTTGATAACTTTAAATACCCTACCTCTAATCTTATCAAGGTTAACAAAATTAAGTAAGCCACGTGTTTACTCCATAAGGGTCCAACCAAGAAGGTAACTAAGACACCATTAGTTTATGGAATGGGAAGACTCCCATTAAGTCTTAACTGAAGTTTTGAATTTGTTAAGATCACGTTAAGCGTGTTATTAGCAAACTAGAGTCAAGAACTGTCAGTATATATTATACCTCCCAAACGAAAACAACTTTATTGTTGCTCAACTTGCTATGTTTTTGGAGAAAGTCTACTCTTACAAGAAGTAAGTGGGAACATTTGTTTTTGTAGAAAGTCTCTTCTTTCATAACCTTCTGAATGCACTAGCGAACGACATAATGCATGTTGAGATGTAGTCCATAAAATAAAATTAATTTTGGAATTTGATTGATCTTTCACCAATCGGTAAGACTGAGAGGTTAAATTGGTTCTTCTAGGAGAAGACTGATATGGAAAAAGATGTACACACCTTTAAACGCAAGCCTTGTGGAAAAGGTTTTACTTATACTCAAGCAATTGACTATGATTAAAGCTTCCTTTCCTTGCAAGCGTTACATGAATGAAGATATTAATTACCATACTTGATTTTATGAATATAAAATATGGCAATTGGATGTCAAAACTCCTTCTTGAATGATTACCTTTGTGAGTACGTTGTGTAATCAAAAAGGTTTTTGAATCCAAGTTATCTTTAGAAAATGTGCAAGCTGCAAAAATCCAAGTGTGGATCGAAGCATGCATATAGGAGCTGGAATCTTAAGTTTAAATCAATAATTTGATTTTGATTGAAACAAAGATAACTCCTGAGTACACCTTAAAGCTAGTCGAAGCATTATATTTTGTCTTTCTTATATCTCATATGTTGTTAACATATTGGAAATAATATTTCACCTAAGCTAGAATTTAATACTTAGTTTGGAATAATGTTTCTATCGAGAGATATATGAAATAAAACATACAACCTTGGAACAAATATTTATTAGGACAAACATACGCGATTACTAAGTCTAACGAAACATGACATATCATTGAGCAAGACTAAAAGTTCTATCTCACCAGATGAGTTAAACACATGTTTGAAAACGTTTACTTCAGCTAAAAGTTTCATTATGTATGTCATGATATGCATTAGACTAATTGTAACACTTGCATGAATGCAAGATGAACCGATAACCATAGTAACTAAGTGAAAGTCATTAGACTACTATTTTAAACGGCCTGCAAAGGACTAAAGACGTGTTCATCATTTATGGATTTTTAATAAGGAGATTAGTGTTTAGTTTATACACTAATTCTTATTTTGATTGAGATGATTCTCAATCATAGTCATAGCAGGATTTCATCATAAATGATAATACTGTTGACTATACGTGCTTGATTGAAAGCATTGCTGCACTATTCATTAAAGAATAAGAATACTTCACAGTTTGGGAAGCTGTCAATAAGACTGTCTTAAATAGGTGTTCTGCTTGCTTCAAACAACCTCTATAATGTATTGTGGTGATGCCAGTATTATTATATTAGCACTTAAACGCACATATACAAAATGACAATCATCGTATTATTCAAACCCTTCACTTCTTGTGAGTTTTGAAACAAGTATTGTTGGATCCCTTACTGAATAGATCTTGAACCTTTAGCTTGCAAAGGGTTTGCTACTTTAGATAAATCCAAAGCAACAATAATGAAACACTGATTTAACACTATTGATTATGCGGAAACTAATCAACAATGCTAAAAAGAACAGTATTTTTTTTTTGAACGGCAAAATTTATAACGCTAGCAAGATGCTAGAAAAAACATTACAAGGAAATTAAATGAGGGGTTTTTAACCACAAATCCCAAGAAAGCGCCCTACTACATCGACTAGAACACCAATAAAAAGACAAAGACACGATATCATCAAACAACACGGATCTTCTTGGTGTAGACTCGTCAAAGATAAGCCGATTCCTAAAACTCCAAATTAACCACCAAGCTGTAGCAAAAACTCCTTCCAATAGAGCTTTAACTTTGGACGAAAAACGGATCGAAGCGAACCACGAATCCCATTCCAGAAAGGAGCCCACCGACTGCCAATCTAACTTCCACCAACGACAAAGACGACGAAAAATATCAACAGCCATATTACACCCAAAAAGGAGATGCTGAATGTCTTCCTCCGCAGAAGAACATAAAGGGCAAAGAGTCGACTCCATAAAAATACCTCTGCGAGACAGATTTACCCTCGTAGGAAGAAACTCGCGACGCGCACGCCAAGAAAAAACATTAATTTTAATGGGAATACACTTAATCCATCTCGTAGCTTTAGGAAAAGAAGGAAGAATCATATTGTCAATCCTATTCCGAACGTCTTTTACCCGAAATTCTCCGTCACCAGAAAGGTCGCAAACCCATCTATCCGAAGCAGACGACAACGAGACCGAACCCAATAAAGTATGTAAGTCCATCAGCTGTTGTGATTCCGAACCATCTCTTACAGGTCTTCTAAAAGAAAATTGAAACATATCATGCACTTTGACAGCAACCGTATCTTGTTTACCTAAATCAAGAGCAAAAATTCGAGGAAAAAGATCTTTGAAAGGCACGTCCCCTAACCAAGTATCGAACCAAAACTGTGAACCTCTACCATCTCCTATGCGTTTCTTACAGTGGGACGTGAAATTGAAACCTTTCTCTGCCAAAGAATATAACTCGCGAAGAATACAACACCAATTAGAAGACCATCTTACCGTATGAGAATTAATCGAGGGCCCGTACAAGGCCTTGATAACACGAAACCATAGTGAGCCATCTTGAGAAATGAAACGCCATATCCATTTAATAAGAAGAGCCCTATTAAGTGCATAAAAACTAGAAACCCCTAACCCTCCATTTTTCTTTGACGCTAAGATCTTAGGCCAAGCAGCCCAAGTAATCTTTTTGGACGAAGGTTCCTTACCATTGAAGAACCTACTACGAATTGCTTCCATGTCTTTTAAAACTCCTTTAGGGACCTTGAAAATAGACATATTGTATAAAGGGGAAGCACCAAGGACCGCTTTCAAAAGGGTCAATCTACCGCCTATAGAAAGGGTTTTCACCTTCCAATTAGAAAGCCGAGATCTTAGCTTATCCACCGTACCACCCCACGCCTGTTGTCGAGACATACACTCTCCCACCATCACCCCTAAGTATCGAAATTGCTTTTGTAACACACCACACCCTATATTCGATGCCGCCTGCAACACAATATTACTAGGAACCCCAACTCCTAGAACTTTACTCTTATCAATGTTTATCCTTAACCCTGAAGCAAGAAAAAAACATTGAAGAATGTTAATAATACCTTTCAAGTTGATATCTGACCACTCTCCTATAAACATAGCGTCATCGGCATAGAACAAATGGGAAATCGATATCGACCTATCCAATTGAATCCCTTTAAAAACGCCTTCATCAATAGCACGAGACACCGACAAATTAAGAGACTCCATAATGAGAATGAACAAATACGGGGATAAGGGGTCGCCTTGCTTAAGACCACAATGAAAAGGAAATTCCATGGTAGGACTACCATTCACCAAAACCGAGGCTTTGGCCGAACTAAAAATGCCCCTAATCCACTTACACCAGTTATTCCCAAACCCAAAAGCCTTTAGAACATCTAGCAAATAATCCCAACGAACCGAATCATAAGCCTTGGCAAAGTCGACTTTAAAGAACATAGCTTGCTTTTTCTTCCTTTTACACCACTGAAGGAGTTCATTAAGAATGAACGGACCATCCAAAATTTGCCTATTGGCAATAAAAGCGGACTGAGAATCTGAAATAAGATCTGACATGACAAACGCTAAGCGATTTGCAAGCACCTTCGTTACCACCTTATACAAACTCCCTATCAAACTAATAGGACGAAAGTCATTCACTAATTTTGCATCCGTAACTTTCGGAATCAAAGCAATGAAAGACGAGTTGCACCCATTTGGAAAATGACCAGACTCGAAGTATTGTTCAACAGCCTCACAAAAATCCAGACCAACAATATTCCAATATTTCCGAAAAAATTCGAAAGAAAACCCATCTGGACCAGGAGATTTATTCTCTCCACAACTCCACACCGCCGCTTTAATTTCATCACGCGACACATCACAATCCAAATCAGCAGCTTGCACATCAGATAATCTTTTTGAAAAAGGAAAGTTAATTCTAATTCTATGATTACCTGGCTTCTTGAAACGACCCTCAAAATGCTTGAAAAAAGCCATTTTAACCTCAGAAGGATTAGTACACCAGATTCCGTCCACAAAAACACCTCGAATGGCAAGTTGAGACCGTTTTTTATTTATGATACCATGGAAGAATTTGGAGTTTTCGTCCCCCTCAATTGCCCATTTGATTTTGGATTTCTGAATATACTCCTTGGATTCCATCTGATTAATGTTATAAAGATTGCGTTGAAGCTCAGATCTTCTTAACAAATGCGGAACAGGATCATCTCCACGATCTAAAATTTTATCTATAGAACTTAACTCGTTCTTAATGCAATCTTTTTCACCGTTAACACCTCGTCTCATGTCATTAACCCAACTACGAATTTGCACCTTGAGATCTTGAAGCTTCTTTTTAAATCTAATCATCTTATTCCCATCACAATGAGATAGAGAACTCCACGTTTGAGCCACCATAGAATCAAAACCGTCCATATTAATCCAAGAGTGATAAAATCGAAACGGAATAGGACCAAAATCAACAAGCACCTCCCGAAGGACAATCGGGCGATGATCTGATAAATGCCTATCAAGGCAAATTGACGTAATGGACGGAAATAAGGAAAAAATTCCCTCAGAAACCAGGAACCTATCTAATTTACTCATCTTAGATCCCGATGGATGAGTCCAAGTAAAAGCATAGCCTTCCATTTTCACATCAACAAGACCCGAACCTGTAATAAACTGATCAAAGACTCTAGCACTTGTAGCATTGAAACCTGAACCCCTTCTTTCCTCTTTGACCCTAACTTCATTAAAATCTCCTAAGACAACCACTTCTCCATTCCAACGATCAATCAAGGACGAAACATAATCCCAGAGAAGCCGTTTACACCCTATCTGTTGCGGGGCATAAATAGCCACAAATAAAACTTTAGTATTTGTAGGCAACCATGTTCCATATACTGCAATAAAGTTATCGGAAGTAGTAACACAATCTTTCTTGAATACCGTCGCCTCCCATACACAAAGAATACCACCTGAAAGACCCACCGCCTCACTAAAAACATAGTCGTAATTAGAATTTCCCCACATGAATTTTACCTCCATATAAGAAATACAATGAGACTTGGTTTCTTGAACATACATGAAATTGATCTTATTTTTCGAAGTTAACTCCTTAATCCACTCATTTTTATCCTTGTTACCAAGGCCTTGAATATTTAGCGACATAATCTTCATTTAAACACGCCACCATCTCCTTGCAACCCTATAATATGCTCTACATCTTTTTCACATCCATCCATAGAATATCCCATAGCTTTCCCCACCTTAATCAAATCCTCCATAACTCGTAAAACAGATCCTCCATTTTTCTCCGTGTACGACCCCAAATTACAGCCACTGTCCTGATTAGACACTTCTTGTGAGATCTTCATAACCTTGGCACTAACCGCAACTGTGGCCTCCTTTTCTGTTTGAATATTATCATTGGGAGTCTCTGGTTCACCCTGTGTAAAGCCCGGTGGATGAGACAACGATGGACTTGCTGCATTAAAATCTGTGGCCTCCTTTTCAGTTTGATTATTATCCTTAGGCGCCTCATGTTCACCCGGTGTAGAGCCTGATGGACGCGACAACGATGGATTTGCCGCTTTAGAAACACCATCAGGTTGTTTCCTCAAAATCCTATATATGCTGAAGGGATCGACTGATTCTTGTTTCTCTTCATCTCCATCGTTATTAACATGACTAGCAGAATTATCACCAAACACAGTATCTGCAACCTCCTCTATATCACTCTCGCTTTCATCATTAGTAACCTTCTTACCAAATTGTGAACATTCAGAAGCTTGCTTAAACCCCATCTCAGATTCATCATCTGATATTTCGTTACCTTCATTTTGACCAGAAAAAATTGGACTCCATGTAAATAGTTCTTTAGCTCTAACCATAAAAATCTTACCTTTAAATATAACTTTAAAGGATTCCAGAATAGATGAAGGCTGCTTCGTTTTGATGCATAGTCTTTTTCGCCCAAAAGAATAGTCGACATTGTCTTCTATATCCATAACATCGCCCCATTTCTTTCCAATTCTCTTGAAGGTTTCACGAGACCAAACATTCAAAGGTATCCCTTCAATATCGACCCAAACAATGCGCTCGTCGCTAACAAAATCCAGAGTAGCATTACGAATAGTACTGAACCATGATTTAACTCCTGAATGACGCATCATTTTCACCTTTGATTCCGCATTTACACACTCAATCATCACCCACATACCACCCAAATATAACAATTGACCCACAGTAAAACCTTCGTCCATGAAAAGAGTCCTAAGTTTTGAAATCAAGGAAACGTCTTTAACCTTGCCCATAAAATTTTTAGACAAGTCGCAGTTAATAACACAAGACTCATCAAGCATCATGGCTGGTGAAGAGGAGATGGAGGGGCCATAAACACCCATAGGAGGCTGCCCACTAACAATTATACTTGTCAAAAGAACCCTGCTGAAACAAGAGCTTTTACCTTTTCATTCCCAGAGACAGATATGAGCATCAGCTTATTATAAGTAATACAATGTATTGTAATTAGGCCTTTCAAATCTCACCGGATTAGCAAACAAATGAAACCTGCCAATCCAAATGGTGTTTAGATTCTGAATCAACCGATCCAAATTGTCAACCTTTATGAACCTAACAAATGCAAGTCGTTTCCTACCTTGGATTTCTTATTCGGAATAAAAACATCCACCAGGGTGCCATAATCATTACATACCTTCCATAAGTCTTTAGATGTAGATCCATCAGGGAAATTGGAAACGTATACGGATATAGAAACCCTCATGGTTTGATCCGCTTTGGATTGAAGGAAGCCCTGCGTATTTGAACCCATTGAATCGAACAACAGAACAATGAAACGTAAATGGCAGATAATAAAAAGAAGAAAGAACAATTACCCAGAAAAAACCCAAATCAATATAAAACCACGCGATTAAAAGTACTATCTATGATGTCTCACTTTTGTTGTCCCGCTTCTGGTGTCCCACCACTAGGATGTACCACCTATGACGTCCCAACTATAGTGTCCCATCTATGATATTCCATTCGGATCGCCTTAATAAAAGCTAAAGAACAGTATTAAGTAACACAAGAAAACTTTGTATTATAACTTGAATCTGACTAGGTTACAGATTACAAAGACTATGATTGCTAAGATGATCTCTATTAATCTATGTTGATCTATATCAACTAACTATGACTAGAGTTCCTTTTATAAACCAAGGAAACCCTAATGGGTTTTATAAAATGCGTATAGAGATCATGCATATCCATTCCTAAGATATCTCATGCATATCTCTAACTCTAACTAACTTCTGCATAAGCAGACTTAACTATTACATAACCAGTACTAACTTATAATGAACTACCAGTACTAACTATGCTAACTCTTCTACCAGTACTAACAAGTGTACTAGCAGAACTAACTATATAACAAACAGAATTAAGTCTTGTATACATAATTCCTAACAATCCTCCCCTAAACTTGAACTTTACTTGTTAACTTTAAGTTTCTTCAATTTTATTCAGCTTGAGCTTTTGAGGATTGTATCCAAACACTTCTCTTTAATCATTAGCTTCTTTTTAATAATGATCTATTTGTTGTTGATTTGAAGACAGATCATACTTTGGCTTTTAATCTTTAACAACATCTCATCCTCTCTGCATCACAGCTCCACAGCAACATCCAACTAAGTTGGCTTTGTAGTTTTTGGCAAACTACCAGCCATCAATAGATTTGATATGTCTTTACCATGAGCCATTTGCTATGGACTAGTCAATGCTTCATTGCAGTAACAAGGAGCATTGATAACCTTATAGTTTTTAGCAAACTAGCAGCTGTCAACGGATTTGAGATCTCTTTACCGGTAGCCGTTTGCTCTGGAGTAGCCAATGCTTTTGTGCAACACTATGGTGCATTGATTACCATATAGTTTTTGGTAAACTATCAACCATTAATGGATTTGAGAAGTCTTTACTAAAGTCGTTTGCTTTAGACTAGCCAGTTCTTGATGTCTATTAGACATGGTGAACTGATGACCATTTGTTGTGTGGTTGTTAAACCAACACTTAAACAGTCCTTCTCAACTCCATTACAGCTTCCTGATACCCAAACCATATCTTAGCTACTGAGAATCCAATTATCATCTTAATCCAGCTTGCTTCTCAATCATCTTCAAAAGTTGATAGCAAACTTCATTCGTTGTTCCATCTAGAAGCTTCATCTTTAGCATTACTTTTTGACAAAGGATATTTTCTATCTGCTAACATATATATAGTAGATGCATCCAATGTTATGCAATGTATTGCACAAGAAGGATAATACCTCCAATTAATTATCTTCTGTTGAAGTGGCAAACTCTATATTGCATCATCACTAAGAGGTGGATCAAACATGGTCTTGAGATCACCCCAAAGTACTCTGTCATACATCTCTTCAAGTCTATTTGCTCCATACTTCTTTATCACCAATTTGTACAAGTCTATAAGATCATCTCTTGAAAAGTATATAAGTATGGCTCCAAAAATCATATATATTTTATCAGAACCATCTCTCCTTATAATCTGATAAACAGTCTTTAGACCATATTAAGGAATGATCTTCTAATCAACAATACTAGGAGGTTTTGTAGCACTTGGAATAGCATCTATTCCAATCTCAGATTCTAATGAAGTACTTGTGATTTTATCCTTCATGAATGCTTCCCTTTCTTCTTCACTTTCATCCTATGCAGTCTTGTCAATATGTATTCCTTTCCTTGCCTTTTGCTTCCTGATTTTACCTTTCTTCTTTATAGACTTCTCAATTTCTTCTTCCATAGCAATCACTGGCTCTGTAATACTTTCTTCTAAGACTGAAACCTCTTCAATGGTCTTTTGTTTCTTTGAAAATTCTTGCTCCAGCTGAACACCTTGTCTCTTTACTCTTTTATCAGTTTCCATTAGCACAAAATTTTCAATACTCTTCACCAGCTTTTCAAATTCAGTCTTGAGCTCATCAAAAGTAAGTTTCTTTAATTGAGTCAATTTCCATGAGCTTTGATTCTTGATGAAGGTACTCATATAATCTCTTTGCTATGCCTGTGTCATTGGCTTACTCCTTTTTGCCTTTGCCTTTTGTTCAGCATAGAACTTCTTTTTCTGATTTATCATTTCCACCATCCTTTTTGCAAAATCTTCACTAGTCATACTTTCTCGTTGAAGACTCTTGGTCAGTTCGGCATTTGCTTCAAGTTTTGCTCTGATGGTATCCCAATCCTCTTCTGTATAAAACTGAGTAGCTTCTTGAACTTCAACTTTTCTTTTCTTTTGTTGTTCTGATAATTCTTCCTCCTCTGAAATTCTTTTAGCTATCAAAGCATCCAAATGAACTTGTCTTGCAGCCTCTTCCTCCTATAATGCTTGCAATCTCATGGCTTCTGCAAGACCAGCTTCTTCTTGTTGAATTTGTGCTTTTGTTCTTTTGGTAGCTTGAATTTCTTCTGTAGTCATTAGAGATTTTCCTTCTCTTTGACTATTAATTGGAAAAGGAATTGTGACATTTATGGTTTGAACTAAACTAGGAGTACTAACTGGTCTACTACCAGTACTAACTCCTAAGCTACCAGTATTAAAATCCTCATTGCCAGTATTAAAATCTTTACTATCAGGATTAAATTCAATACCAGCATCCAAATCAGTACTAATATCTTTTTCAATTAACTTTGACCTTGTTTTCCTCTTATATCTTATACCCTTATCAGTTGAATTTGCTTTCTGAGAAATGACCTGTGATAAGGTTTTAGCTGCTTCCAAGGTTGTAAGACTAATAATCTTGCGCCGCTGTACCTCCCTAAAACACCAATTTATATAGGGAGTCACAAAATCCTGTATCATTTTCCCTTCATTAGACTCTCTAACCAAAGAAACTGAGAGGATCAAATCCATCAATATCTGAATTTTCCCTCCCCTGATTCTCTGATTCTACATCTCTGAGTCAGACACAACCACTTTCTTTGTCTTTCTTTTCAAGGCTACTTCCAGAGACTTCACCCTTTCAACTAGAGTGAGAACTGCTTTCCTATAGGTAGTCTTTATCTGATGCAGCTCTTTCTCTAAATTAGCAATCCTAGTGACCAGCGTAGGTACAAGGACCATCAATTCCTTTAGTTGCAAGCTATCCTCAGCACTTCCTGAAGTGTGACCTTCATGGAGAGGTGCTTCATAGGACCTGAGTAGAGACTCATGTATGTTACCACTGTCCAACCCTGCATCTAAGCCAGAGGTTGTAGTGGTAGCTCCCTCAGTACCAACCCTCACACCTGTGGTGGTTGCCTCATCTGCTACATGGGTGAAAGTAGGACCCTAAGACTGAGGAATCTCAGTATCCTGTCTGTCAAGTTGCCTAGGTGGTGATGGTTGTGGAAGTGGTTCATTGGTAGATGGAATTGTTGGTTGAGATGTGGATGAGACTGGATCAGTAGGTGTGTGTTGGGGTTCAACTGGGATTGCTGAGCCTTCACCTTGATCCTCAGCTACACTTGCCAACCATTGCAGCATCTATTGTACATAATCCCCTGCATATCCCCTTTTCATATTTGCAAAAAGCTTTTTAGTCAAAGTTGGGGCTAAATACTTTCCATTATTTTCAGTAGTGATACCCAAAATCATTTGCAAAAATCTTGGATACATTAGAAATTTAGTATTACTCTCTATGTTATGAACCATGCCATCAAAAATCAACTTTGAAAAATTATAAACCCTATTACTAGATAGACAGATCAATGCAGTAGCAATAGGACTACCAAATTGATCCCATCCACTAGACTTAGGGCTTAGGCAGTGTAGAATGGTGTGAATTATACCCCAATGTTAGTTTGCCCTCAGAAACATACCCCAATGTTGCCAACCCATCATAAATTTCAGCATCAGGTAAATTACTAATACCTGCTACATCTGCCAATTGAAGTTTACTTCTGACAGATGCCTCAGTAATAGTATATTCCTTATTAGCAATGTATGCTACTAATTCTGGAGTCCCATTAGCAAGTGTTCTGACTGTAGCAGTCTGCCAGAACCGTTTGACTAGGGAATCATAGATAGTGGGATTATGAGTTGAGGCATACCTTAGAGAAGTACCTTTGAGAAAATCCACTATCTCAGTGAAGCCCACACTTTCATTGGGTTTCTTAAGAAAAGCGACCATGTTATGCTTGTCTGAATACTTTAAAGTGGTCATCTTGAATTCTTGAAGAATAGAAGTTGTGAATAATCGAGTGTGATAATGGGTTTATGTTTATGTTAAGTAACAACGGTAATATTTAAACAGGGAAAATCAATTTTCCCTCACCAGTACCAATGGTCATCTACCAGTATTAATATTGGTCTACCATAATTAACTTTTTGGTCTACCAGTATTAATATGACATCAGTAATTATCCAAATTGGAAACTTATATGAGAGGTAATTGCCGTAAAAATCTCTAACGGTAATATTTAAACAGGGAAAATTAATTTTCACTCACTAGTACCAACGGTCATCTACCAGTATTAATATTGGTCATCTACCAGTATTAATATTGGTATACCAGAATTAACTTTTTGGTCTACCAGTATTAATATGATACACCATTAGTAACTTTCGTCTACTAGTATTAAAAAGGACATACCAGTATTAACCTTTGTTCTACTAGAATTAAGCACTTACAACCCAGATATGAGAGAAACTACTGGCACAACTTCCATCCATTCTCAAATCCATGATGTTCCTGAAAAAGTTAGCCCACAACAAGAAAAATACTGCAAAACATGTTCATAAGACAGTATTAACTTAAACTAAATATCCTAACTACTAGAATCAATACCCGAGCAGTATTAATTCTAACTACAAGTACTAATGACAAGTACAAACTTTACAATGTAAACCTCCCCTCAAATGTAGCTACAGGTTTAACATCCCAATGCTAACCACCAGGAAGTTAAATCTTATGACATCAAATCCTTTTGTGAGAAGGTCTGCAACATTATTGTCAGTATGAATCTTGAAAACATCTATCAATCTTTTCTCATAGCAATCCCTTATAAAGTGATGTCGAATTTCGATGTGCTTGGTCCTTGAGTGATAGACAGGATTCTTGACTATACATATGGTACTTTTATTATCAATATGGATTTTGGTGTGCATGAAATTAAAGCCATAATCCATCATCTGATTTTGTATCCATAGTACTTTCCCACAACAGTTAGCAGCAGCAACATATTCTGCCTCAGTAGTAGAATTAGCCACAATAGTCTGCTTCTTTCATTGCCAAGATATCAATCTTCTACCAAGAAATTGACATCCACCTGTTGTTGATTTTCTGTCAAGACTGGCTCCTCCATAGTCACTGTCTGAGAAAGCTTCTAGTTCAAAAGGTGAATCCTTAGGATACCATAACCTGAGTTTGGGTTGATGTTTGAGGTACCTAAAAATTCTTTTTACTGCATTTAAGTGTGAAGCTTTTGGAGTGACTTGAAACCTAGCACAGGCATAAACAGCAAACATGATGTCTGGCCTTGATGCAGTCAAATACATCAGGGAACCAATCATGGACCTGTAGACATGCACATCTACATCCACACCATCTTCATCTTAGACCAGGGGTTTGTTAGACTCAATAGGAGTAGTAGCTGTTCTGATAGAACAAAAATCAAACTTCTTAAGAATGTCAGCTACATACTTGTCCTGACTAATAAAGATTCCATCAGGTTGTTGTTGCACCTGTAGTCCCAAAAAGAATGTGAGTTCACCCATGGAGCTCATTTGGAATCGTTTGTGCATACAGTCTTCAAACTCAGTACACATAGACTGCTTTGTAGAGCCAAAAATGATGTCATCCACATACACTTGGACTAACATAATGTCACTCTTGTTCTTCTTGATAAACAAAGTTTTGTCTATGGTACCTCTCCTGAAACCATTTTCTAGCAAGAAAGTAGAGAGTGTCTCATACCAAGCTCTAGGAGCTTGATGTAGACCATAAAGAGCTTTGATCACCTTATAGACTTTGTTTGGATGAGCAGGATCAACAAAGCCTGGAGGTTATTAAACATATACCTCCTCTCCAATAGTGCCATAAAGAAATGCACTTTTAACATCCATTTGGTAGACAGGAAATCCCATGAATGATGCAAAAGCTAAAAACAACCTGATTGCCTTAATTCTGGCAACAGGTGCCAAAAACTTCATCATAGTCTATACCTTCCTCCTGTCTAAACCCTTGTGCTACAAGCCTTGCTTTGTTTTTCAAAACAATACTCCTCTCATCCCTTTTATTCCCGAAGACCCACTTTGTGCCTATTGCCTTTTTCCCAAATGGCAAATTAACAAGTATCCAAACCTTATGTAATATGAACTGGAGTAATTTTTCTTGCATTGCTTCAACCCAGAATTCATCTTCTAAGGCTTGTGATATCGTCTTGGGTTCTACTTGGGATAGAAAACATGCTAACAGACAGTTCTGATGATCTTTATGATTTGTTCTGTTCTGATTATAGATGTAGCTTACCAAAGCTTGTTATACTGAAGAAGCCTTTTAGATCTTTCCTCTTGTTTGAACTGCTGATTTAGGATCTCCTATAATTTGATCTTTTGGATGAACCTTATGAATTCTGAGTGTGGTAATAGGACCGACATCAATGGTATGATCCATATTGTTGAAATTAGCCTCTACACCCACATCATCATCATTATCAGCTCCACTGAATATGCCATCATTTGGAAATGCATTTGAAACATCTTCTAAGTCATGCATATTTGGATCAGTGGGTAGATTAGCATTAGGGAGAGTAGATGCATCAATAGGTATTTGTCCTCCAAGATAGACAAAAGATGATTCACCAGCATTTGCACCTGTGTGAGTACTATCAGCACTAACATATGGTGTGTTGGCAGTATTAACAGATGGCCTACCAGTATTAAGTTTGTTAATACTTGTAGCCTAAGCTGCCCTCTTTGTAGATGTACTTTACCTTTTTTCTTCTTCAAAGGTTTGCCTTATAGCATCATCCATAGCTTGAGCAACCATTTCTTGAGCCACCATCCTCTCAAGATCATCTTTCAAGGTTTGTTCAGCTGCAATATCTTCTGAATCCAGTTCACCCTTGTCATTAGAAGCATTTTCAGAAGATTTTTCTTGTACGTCTTGAATAACATCTTCTACTGGAATCCTTGGTCTATGAGGATGTAATGGAAGCAGTATGTACTCCTGAGTAGGTTCTTTATCTTTTCCTGATGAACCTGCAATATAAGATTCTTGTGTACCTGCATCCATAGTTATTTGATTTTCTACACTAACAAGGATATAGTTCATTGTGTTGGTTAGAAAATCAAGATCAAACATCCAATCAAGACCACTTCCTGCCATATTAGGTTGATATTCAAGAAAATCAATGTGCAAGTTCTCTTCTACTCTTTTGGTTTGTTTGTTGTATACTCTAAAAGCCTTACTAGTAGTAGAGTATCCAAGCAAATAGCCTTCATCTGATTTCCTATCAAATTTTCCTAAGGGATCTAAGGTGTTCAAAATGGTTAAGGGGCACCCAAAAGGTCTCATAAAACTAATACTAGGTGGTTTACCAATTAATAGTTCATAAGGTATCTTATTTTGAGGTTTTGTCACTAATACCCTATTTAGTACATAGCAAGCAGTGTTTACTGCCTCTGCCCAAAATGGGATAGGTAAAAGTGAGTCTGCTAGCATAGTTCTAGCTGCCTTAATAAGGGTCTTATTTTTCCTTTAACTAAATCTGCTGAAATCATCAGTCACAACCAAACAGTACCTTTTCTTGTTAATATTTTCTACAGAGACAGGTCCAAATAAGTCCATATGAAGTAATTCTAGGGGCTTTCTGATGATTCTTTCTAACTTGGCCTTATAGGAGGCCTTATGTTGCTTACCCTGCTTGCAGGCAACATAAGTGTGGTCATTCACAAAAACTTTTAAAGGTAAGCCTCTAACTAGGTGACCTTTAACAAGTTTATTTATATTTTTTAAATTCACATGACCTAATCTCTTGTGCCATGATTTAGACTTATTTGCTGTTGTATTTGCATATAAACACGTTATACCTCTAGAGGGAACACTGTTCTTTAAGTCCAAGCTGTACACATCATCCTTTCTAGGAGCTCTAAGTACAACTTTACTTTCATCAAGAAGCTTAAAGCTAGGAGACATGATAAGGCATTCAGTCTTAGTAAAAAGGACACTATTTTTCTTGTCACACGTTTGCGAGATAGAGAAAAGGTTAAACTTAAGTTCATCTACAAAGTAAACATCATCAAAGTCTAAATTAGCGGTTTTGATTTTACCTTTACCCGTTATTTTACCTCCTTTGGGATCACTTCCAAAAGCCACAAAGCCTCCATTGTAATCTTTATAGTCTGAAAGATAAGCTTTTGTTGCCAGTACGTATGGCTAGAAGCAACCACTATCCCCACTGCATTAACCTGCACAAAATCTCTGTATTGCCACTTACAAAATAAGAGAATAGTATCTACCTTAGGGAACCAAGCCATTACAACGTGAAATCCCTTTTGGGTCAACATACTCAAACTTCTTGAGCATGAATGATCCACTGTCTTTGGACACATGATCTAGTTAAATGGTCCCTTAGGGCCTCCAAACCTCACCTTGACTTTAAGTCAGAATCCATCATACCCTTACCATATTAATTACCACTGCTCTTAGTCCCAGCATTATCATATTTTGAACCCTGAAAGTTTTGGTTTTGTGTAGTAAGACCTCTTGATTGGTGAATATGAGGCTCTTGGTCTTACATTGTCCATTCTTGGGTAAATTGGTCTAACAACACTACTAGTTTGTGCTATTTTTGGGGCAAATGGTCTAGCAGTACTAACAGACCTAGCAGTACTAACAGGCCTAGCAGTATTAATAGTTTGTACTGCTCTTTTCTCATTTGGCCTAACAGGATTAACCAAACCTGTTCTGGTTAGTACTCCTGATGGGACAAAAGTCCTTCTTGCTTGAGGGTAGTTCAATTTATTTGAAATTTTTTGATGATTAACCCTTTTAGCATTATCCCATACTGGTTTGACCACCCTTTGACCAGTATTGACCACATTTTTTAGCTTAGGTTCTGGGCTCTTTTTGTCATAAAAATCACAATCTTTGATCAAATGGTCAGTGCTCTTACAGACAAAGCAAGATTTTATTTTCTTAAATCCAATTCCTGCTTTCTTAGAAGTTTGACCAATTTTATCAACTTGAGTTTTAGCTGTTTGAGTTTCATTAGTCTTAACAGGACTAACTTCAGACACATCATTCTCATCATCTGAGTTCCAATCCTCAATGATGACTTTATCTTTGTTAATGTTTGGTGTAGACACAACTGATTCATTGACAGACTTAGGTTTTTCAACATTTACTTCATTTGTATTACCTACAGTCTCACTAGTTTTAGATTTACTAGTGTCAGCATTAAGCTTAGTTGTTTTTGACTCAATGATTTTCTTTCTAATGGCATATTCATCTAAACCTGCAAATGATATGTCAGCTCTTGGGGTTAGGAAGTTCCCTGTTATAGGAGGGGGAACAACATGATACCCATCTGCTTTGGAAAACCTATCATTTGCTGGTGTGGACTCTTCATCACTAGATCTGACCTCAAAAACACTCATACTGATCTCACTATCAGTTTTAGACTTGTCACTCATTTCATTCAATTGTGTGCCATATCCTAAACCATTTTTATCATGGGCACTCATTTGACTGTTAAGTAAAATATTAAGACTTTTGGATGATTCTTCCCATTTTGTTATCTTAATATTTAACTCATCTCTTTCCTTAACAACTTTCTCTAATTCCATGTTTAGGTTATTGATTTTTAATTCTCTGCACTTAAGCTCATAGTTTTGAAACTCATATTTTTCACCCCAAGCCAGTTCATTCTTTTCATGTCCAAGAATTCTAGATTCTAGAGATTCTAAAGCTAACTCATAACCCTGAATTTCTAGTCTGGCTCTGCTATGTTTTTCTCTTTCACTATCAAAGTTCTTTTGAAGAATTTTAAAAGATTCAAGACATTGTTTAGAACAGTTTTGTACCTCATTGTTAGAAGAACTTGATGAGCTTGAAGAGGAGATGGCCATTAAAGCATACTTAACTGGTTCATCAAAATCATTACTCCAGTCATAGTCTCCTAGACCATCTTGAGCCACCAGTACTTGTGATGATGGTTCATTATTAGTTGCATGCCTCCTGCTATTATCACCATTAGATCTTTTCCCTTGGTTCCATCCTGATTTGCATTCCTTAGCAAAGTGCCCTTTCCTGTGACAGTTGTAGCACTCAACTTATGACTTATCAAAGGTAACAGGTTCTTTTCCTTTGAAATCTAAGTTCCTTCATGTCTTCTTGATGAATCTCTGCACCCTAACAGTCAACATAGATACTTTCCATCTAATATCCAAGTCATCTTGATCAATCTGCTACAAATCCTCATTATCAAGTGGAGGACTGGTTGTCTGTTGTGCAAAGAAAGAGCACACTACTTCATCAGCACCTAGAGTAGATGAAACCTGACTTGATGAATTAGTTCCTCCAGCAGTATTAACTCCAAAATTTCCACTGGTAGTACTAACTTCATTAGTTCTGCTAGTATTCTCAGAGGACAGAAAAGCCAAGTTCTGAGAATTTGATGTGGAACTTGAAGACCTTTTCATCTCATCTTCATAGACCTTAAGGTTGTTATAGAGATCATCAATATCAGTCTGGTCTATGTCTGGCTTATTTCTCATGATTAAAGCAATTTGACTCCATGAAGGAGGAAGACTTCTTAGAAATTTTTGATTGATATCTTCCTTTGATACTGAAGCAGCATACACCTCTAATTGACTTATGAGCTTTTGGAACCTATCATAAGCCTTATCTAGACTTTCATTTGGTGTAGTAGTAAAGTTTTCAAACTGATGTTTTAGAACATTCTTCTGCATCTTTTTGGATTCTTCATTTCCTCTAAACCTTGATTTAATTTCCTCCTAGAGAGATTTAGCATCTGGAACATTATGAAACTTAAGGAGATATTCATCAGGTATTGCTAAAAGCAAGATGCTCTTAAATCATTCCTGATTCCTTTTGGCAGCCAATTGTTTTGCAGTTTTAGGAACAGGAAGAATAGAAGGACCAAATTGATCTCCTGTTGGTGCAGCTTCTTCTTGGAGATCTCCATTGACAATTATGTCCTATAAATTGTGATCTGTGTGATAGATATATTGACACATTCTCATGCTCCAAATATCATATTCTCCCTTCTTGATGATTGGGATTTTCATTGCTGTGATAGTTGGTGGATGAGTGTCTTGTTCTACCATCTTACTGGTTTGAGTGTAGATATGTTTGAAACAATAGAGTTCTTCTTATTAAGAGTTTCCACACAAGCTCTGATACCACTTGTTGGATCCCTTACTGAATGGATCTTGAACCTTTAGCTTGCAAAGGGTTTGCTGCTTTAGATAAATCCAAAGCAACAATAATGAAACACTGATTTAACACTATTGATTATGCGGAAACTAATCAATAATGCTAAGAAGAACAGTATTAAGTAACACAAGAAAACTTTGTATTACAACTTGAATCTGACTAGGTTACAGATTACAAAGACTATGATTGCTAAGATGGTCTCTATTGATCTATGTTGATCTATATCAACTAACTATGACTAGGGTTCCTTTTATACACCAAGAAAACTCTAATAGGCTTTACAAAATGCATATAGAGATCATGCATATTCTTTCCTAAGATATCTCATGCAAATCTCTAACTCTAACTAACTTCTGTATAAGCAAACTTAACTATTACATAACCAGTACTAACTTATAATGAACTACTAGTACTAACTATGCTAACTCTTCTACCAGTACTAACAAGTGTACTGGCAGAACTAACTATATAACAAACATAATTAAGTCTTGTATACATAATTCCTAACAAGACTGCTCTTAAATAAGAAAATCTCTCTTCTTTTAAAGATAAAGCGCACTCAAGTGTACACCTTTCTTTTCTTTGAGGAGCTGGGCCTAAAGTGTTGTCAGCAGACGCCATTGTTCGTGTTCATCACATTTGAATTCCTTGAACCCCTAGTTTCTGAGAATTAGTCTTTTCAGCAACCAAACTCTGAATCTTTCCTTTTTGGGATTAAAAGATGTACCTGCACTTAAGTTAAGAGTACCAGCACTGACTTTAAGAGTTTCATCGCATTCATATGGGTTAGTGATTTCATCATTTGAACTATTTGGGGGTTCACTGTCAACTTTGGTTGTGCTATCGGTGAACATCTTTCCAGTAGGTATCCACCTAAGACTAACAGTCTTGAAAATTCTACCCGTTGGTTTCCACCTAAGACAAGATCTAGGAGTGTGTGGTTTCTCATGCACAGCGGAAGACTTATTGAGAGAAAACCTTTGTCCTATACCATTCTGCCTACCAGGTTTATGAGTGTGGTTCTTTGGTTCAACGGGATTGTTGTTTCTGATCTTGGGGGACTGAACTTTAGCACGAGAATTCACCTTATTCAGGATCTTTGTTATACAATCATCATGATTTGTATTAAAGATATATTTATGACAAATCGAACAAACAAATTGTTTGGAGTCCAAGAAGAAACTAGAATTCCTAGAGTGATCTACTAGAGGCTCACCATTTGACATTCCACCACTACACTTAGATACAGGAGAACTCCTATATATGTTTCTAGGTTTTGGTGTACAAGCATTAGGAGTGCAGTGTGCTCTAGTAGAGGCCATATCCCTATGATTAGGAATCCTGGTTTTGTCTTGTGTCATTTTCCTAGCATCCTCTAGAAAGTACGCATGAACCATATCATTAGAACCATACGATTCTTTATGACTATTCCTAGAGTAGTTAGGTGCATTCACCTGATGAGGTTTTGCAGCAGCAGATTCTCTAACTTTAGGCAAATAATGAGGAGTGACTGTTTTTGACAAATCATTTTTCTCATCAACTTGGGAGGCAAACCGTGGTCTTGACATTCTAGGTCGTTCAGACGTAAACGCATTCGGTTGTCTAACAACTAAATGGTTTCTAGATGGTTGTAAAGGCGGCTTCCCTAAGATTGATGCTTTGGCAAACTTAGAATCTACGATATTTCCTTTTAACTTTCTAAGTTCATTTTTTAATGCCGCATTTGCAAAAACCTTTTCCTGAATCTGAGCTTTTAAATCAGCATTTTCGACAGACTTTTGATTAATTTGAGAAATTAAAGAGTCACTGTTGTCTTTATTCTGAACGCGTGTCTTTTTAATTGAATCATAAAGTTCTTTGTAAGTCTGTTTCAAATGCTCATTTTCTTTATGTAATTGCTCATTTGCTGCAAGTAATTTAGCCACACAGTGTTCTAATTCGATGTTAATAGTTTCAATTACATCTATATCAATTTTAACTTTGGCTTCATTACTTGCTTCCTTCACACCTTTAATTTGATTCTTCAAGTTGCAAATTAGTGTGGTTTTGGTATGTAGCTGATCTATCAAATCATTTATCTCAAAAAATTCATGAAACTCAGGAGCATCCTTTTGAGAACTTGCATCTTTTTGTTGTATTTCAAGTTCTAGTGAAATACAATGTTTTTCAAGTAGTAAAAACCTGTGTGAAAGTTCATTATACATTTCTTTTTTAATCATTTCTTTTGTTTTGAAAAACTCAGTGTTAAGCAAAGGACTTTTTACTTGATATTGTTCAGCATCCTGGTCAATCTTTCCTCCCCTATGACTTATATTTGTTGAATCAGGAATCAGGAGTGGTATTGCTATCAACCGTTTCCAACAGATATGTGTCATAAATGGGTTCAGATTGCTAAGTATGATGTTGTTCAGTAGCAAGGACATTATGTTGAGCAGTCAATTGTACCTCAGCAAATGGCACTTGGTCATTTACTGGTCTAATATCTGCATCCACATCATGTGTGATATAAGTCCCTGATCTGCTGCTTGTATCCTGCTTGTCTGACTTTGTCCCACTGCTTTCTGTAACAACCAACCCAGCATCTAATGCATCACACATATTGACCTTTTCCTCTTGCGTTTGCATCTGAGTTTCATTCACTGATATGCTGAGTGCATTCTCTAAGATGTTGTTTATAGACTCTATCCCACTGCTTTTCGTGACAACTAAACTGGCATCAGCGGCTTAAACCCGATTGATTTGGACATCTTTTGACTATAGTTTGAAAAAAAATTCAATTTCATGTTCATGAAGTATTTCTGCATTCAGCTGTTTTCCAGTCTTCTTTAAAGCATTAAATTCATTTTCTTTCATCTGTAATTCACCGTATTTAATTACACTTTTATCAATGAAGTCTTCAAGAATGTCCAGGTTCTTTAGTAAAGCACGTATGTAAGTTTCAGGTTCACAATACGTGTAATCTTCGAAATCTTGTTGCCAAAATTGATGTAGATGATCCGAAGAATTTACCCTTTTTGAGGCAAAAATTCCTTGAACTGTGTTCGAAGTACTTCAAGACAAGTCTTTGCATTAACCTTATGAAGATTCTCGCTTTCAAGTTGTAACCTTAATTGATCCAAATTATGGAACATCTTCAATCTGAAAGTCTGATGTGTAACACCCTCAAATCTGAGTATGCAGCGGAATGTTGAATATCCGAAGGCGTTACATTATTGGGTCAATAGCACA
>BQNB010062143.1:3009-36195 GCA_026074375.1 Tanacetum coccineum
ATAAATCGATGGTTCCATAAGGGAAAACTTGAGCAACGGTGAACGGTTCGATCTAACGGGTTTTGAGCTTTCCCGAGAAAATCTTTAATCGAGAATTAAAGAGAAGAACTCGATCACCAACGTTGAAAACACGGTTCTTAATCTTGGAGTCATGAATCTTCTTTGTTTTCTCTTTGTAGATTAAAGAACTCTCGTAGGCTTGATCCCGGAGTTTATTTAATTCATTCATTTGAACTTTCCGGTGATCACCCGCGGTCTTGAGATCAATATTGCAATGTTTCAAGGCCCAATAGGCCTTGTGTTCAAGCTCGATAGGAAGATGACATGCCTTTCTGTACACTAGCTTATAAGGAGTGCACCCGATGGGTGTTTTGAAAGCGGTACGGAAGGTCCATAAAGCATCATCTAACTTATCGGACCATGAAGCACGATTTTCGCCTACGGTCCTTTCTAAGATACGTTTCAAACCACGATTTGAAACCTCCACTTATCCACTCGTCTGTGGATGATACGCGGTAGAAAGAGGGTGAGTAACTCCATACTTAAGCATGACCTTCGCGAATTGGTCATTAAAAAGTGAGTACCGCGATCACTAATTATAGCACGAGGAGTTCCAAATCGGGCGAAGAGAGATTTTAAAAATTTAACGACAACTCGAGCATCATTAGTGGGGAGCGCTTTTGCTTCAACCCATTTAGACAAATAGTCAACGGCTACGAGAATGTACTTGTTCCCTCGAGAAGACGGGAACGGGCCCATAAAATCGATGCCCCACACGTCAAAGATCTCGCATACTTGAATTGCATTTTGAGGCATTTCATCCTTTTGCGAGATTTTGCCTTGACGTTGACACGAGTCACAAGACTTAACCATGTCGTGGGCATCGCGATAAATCGTCGGCCAATAGAAACCAGAATCAAAGACTTTTTTAGCGGTGTAGTTCGCACCATGATGTCCCCCGGTGGGTCCATTATGGCAAGCCATGAGGATATCAACGGCTTCTTGGCCGTAAACACATCGTCTAATCACTTGATCCGCACCAATTCTAAACAAGTAGGGGTCGTCCCAAAAATAATGCTTAACATCCTTAAAGAACTTTTTCTTTTGTTGGGACGACATCCCTTTTACAACGAAATTCCCCGCATGGTAATTTGCAATGTCGGCAAACCATGGGGTACTAGAATCACCATGAAAAGATATCATTCCAAGGGTCTCGAGAGGAAATGTTTCATTAATTTCCTTTTTCTCGAGATCACCTTGATGAGGATTTTCTAATCTAGACAAATGGTCGGCCGCGAGATTCTCCGCTCCTTTTTTATCACGAATAATGACATCAAATTCTTGGAGTAGGAGAATCCACCGGAGCAATCTCGGCTTAGCATCTTGCTTAGCAAGAAGATACTTGAGAGCCGAGTGGTCCGTATACACTATGGTCTTTGATAAGACTAAGTAAGGCCGAAATTTCTCGAAAGCATACACCACGGCTAATAACTCTTTTTCCGTAGTAGTGTAATGTGCTTGAGCATCCGTCATGGTCTTACTTGCATAGTGTATAGGCTGAAAATGTTTGGTCTTACGTTGCCCCAAGACTGCACCTACCGCATAATCACTAGCGTCGCACATAATTTCAAATGGTAGGTCCCAATCGGGGCAACTAAAATCGGGGCTTCGGTTAACTTCTTTTTAAGTATATTAAATGCTTCAATACATTCTTTCGAGAAAATAAACGGGGTTTCTTTTTCTAGAAGATGGGTCATCGGCCGGGCGATTTTAGAAAAATCTTGGATAAATCGACGATAGAACCCGACGTGACCTAAAAAACTTCGAACGCCTTTGACGGAAGTCGGATGAGGGAGTTTAGCTATAACATCAACTTTAGCTTTGTCGACCTCAATCCCGGACTTTGAAATCTTATGTCCTAGAACAATGCCTTCTTTTACCATAAAATGGCATTTCTCCCAATTTAGAACTAAATTAGTGTCTTCGCACCGTTTGAGCATTTTGTCTAAATGGGAGAGGCATGACGAGAAAGAATCCCCAAAGACCAAGAAATCGTCCATGAAGACCTCCATTGTTTCCTCGATCATATCATGGAAAATGGCCATCATGCACCTTTGGAACGTGCCCGGAGCATTACATAAACCAAAAGGCATACGTCGGTAGGCAAACGTCCCATAAGGGCAAGTGAAGGTGGTCTTCTCTTGGTCTTGCGGGTCAATTAGAATTTGAAAATATCCAGAAAATCCATCTAAAAAGCAATAGTATTCGTTTCCCGCTAATCGTTTGAGCATTTGGTTCATATAAGGCAACGGGAAATGATCTTTACGAGTGGCATCATTAAGCTTTCGGTAATCTATACAAACACGCCATCTGGTAACTAGTCTTGTAGGAATCAACTCAGTATCTTCATTTTCAACTACGGTCATACCACCCTTCTTAGGCACACAATGAACGGGGCTCACTCACGGACTATCGAAGATAGGGTAAATCAATCCGGCATCAAGGAGTTTGATAACTTCCTTTTTGATAACTTCATGAATTTTTAGTTTTACCCTTCGTTGATGTTGAATTACCGGTTTGAAATCGTCCTCCATTAAGATTTTGTGAGTACAAAAACTATGGTCGATACCCTTAATGTCAGAAATTTTCCATGCGATGGTCCGTTTGTGTGACTTAAGAACTTTTAAAAGGGTGGCTTTTTTGGGAATTTTGAGTTACAACTGCCAGTACTACTTTACTACTACTGGTTCAAGATTGATACTGCTACTGAAGATTGAAGAATATAAACTAAGTCGTTAGTACTGCTAGTTGTAATAGTTAGTACTATTAGTTATAGTTAGTACTGCCAGTACAAAATAATAGATCATTAGTACTGCTAGTTAGTTTATTAGTACTGTTTGTATAAGAAGTTAATACTGCTTATGTGATATGCATGAGATATATTAGGAATAGATATGCATGATCATTTAACGCATTTTGTAAGCCCATTAGGGTTTTCCTTAGTGTATAAAAGGAACCCTCCGGCATAGTTAGATATATCAATTTTCACACATCATTGTTAAGGTTTTGTATGAAAGATCATGGTAATCTACAATTGGTATCAAGAGCCTTCAAGATTGATGATTTGATTTGGTTTGTGTTTCTATTTTTTATTCGGAAATAAAAAATAAAGAGGGATCCGAATTTGTTTGTGTGTTTGCTTTCATTCTTGATTCATAGATGGTTTATGTTTAGATCTAATATCATAATAACCATCTCGTTAGCAATCAAGGATTCGGCTTAATTTTAGCCTAAGTGGTACGTGTTTTAATCTTGTGTGTTTGAAAAAATTAAATTGAACGAGCCTTAATACATCTATCTGATTTCGACTTAATTTTTTTTGATCTCATCGAAAGTTTTTTTTAGAAAAATTTCTAGTTATTTTTACAAAAATAAATTTCGGCTTATTTAAAAAAAAAAGAGTTTAGGCATATTTTTTTTAAAAAAAAAGAAAAGAAAAGTAAGAGATCTATATTTTTGAGAAGAAAATATTTGTTTTCTAAAATCAAGGGATTTGATATAATCCTAGTGGAGGTTAATTTTGGAAAGTAAATAATTGGTTCCTAAAGTCAAAGGATATAATCTTTTGGGAAGTAAATAATTATAATCCTAGTGGAGGTTAATTTTGGGAAGTAAATAATTGGTTCCTAAAGTCAAGGGATATAATCTTTTAAATTTGGAAATTATATTCTTGTTCTTTTCTTTCCTCCTACACAAGATCAATTCATTATTGTTTTACGGTTTCTTCTTGATTTTGTAAAATCCCGCGAAAGATACGATTCTTTTCTCGGTTTTAATCAAAATTTGAAAATCTCCGTGAACAGTAATTGACTTCAACCAAACACAAATCAAACAAAAACAACACCAAACACAAATAAAACAAATCAACAATCACTCAACGATCAGATCATTCAGTTCTTAGAATTCAAAAACCAAAGATGACTGATAAAGATTCAAGTGCTGCAGGTTCAAAACCTATGACTCCTTTTGTTCACACTCGTCCAGCAAATAATGAGGTACACAAAAAGGTTTGGAAAATTAAAGAGTACCTTACTGCGTTTGAGCCAATCATACAAAATGGAAGAGCACAACCATGTTGGTCGGAGTATAGACGCAGTTTTGTTAATGAGATTATACCATTTTATGAAAACATCAAAAACCTTTCTCAAAACCTAGATACTGACATCTATACAGAAGTAAAGGAGTTTGAGCGTAGTCTTGATAAAATGGAAAGTGACTATGACAAGTGTCTTGCGGATAACAAGCGCCTTGGTGACAAAAATAAGCATCTTCTTGCAAAGACAAGGCGTCTACAAAGAGTGATGACGAATCTTTCGAATGACAATGAGCGCTTCATTGCTGATAATATAGCAAAAGACATATGCTTTTTTGTGCTTTCTTCTGAAAAGCAAGTGTCTCCGAGATCGAATTGCAGTTGTAAAGAACTTCAATCAAATTACGATAAGATGCTGCTCATGGAAGCAAAGGAAAAGGGAGTTACTCTTGATGCTGAAGCTGAAGCATTCCTCGCCAATGTGGAATGTACTGCTCCCTATGATCAACCTCAAGCACTGACTACAACAAACATGTTTCAAGCCAATCATGAGGATGCATATGACTCAGACGTGGATGAAGGCCCCAATGCTGCTGTCGCTTTCATGGCCAACTTGTCATCCACTAGTGCAACCAACAATCCAGTCAATGAGGTACACTCCAATGAAAATTAAATCTTTGAAAATGTGGATTATCAATTGAGTCAGGAGATGCACCAGGAAGAACATTTAGACTCCGATGCTGAGACTGAGATTGATGACAATACGATCCCGTATCTTCTTGACACCGAAGCCCAAAATGTTCCAACTGAGGTATCTGCTGACACATCTGATAAAGTATCTATGATTGCCATCTTAACTGACTTGCAAACCCAACTAGACGGACATGCTAAGGTTAACCAAGAAAAATGTTTGGAAATTGAGACCTTAAAAAATGAGCTTCTTCAATGCAAGCAAGAAATATGTCGTCTAGATACCCACAAGGTCAAACTTGATCTTGAAAACAAAGTTAGACAGGAACAAGCCCTAGTGATTCAGCGTAATAAGCGTAACGCTGAACTTGTGCAAGAAAACGATTTGCTTAAATCCACTCTTTCAGGAAAAGAAAAATCAATTGCATTTTTACAATCTGAAAAGGAAAAGATTTTATCTGAGAAAAAGGAACTAGCAGATAGTTATATAGATGAAATAGTTTGTTTAAAGAATGCTAACAAAGTTGCAAGAGATATGTTGCAAAGATTTAACATGCCAACACAAACTATTCCTATGCTTTCTAAGAAACCTAAAGCCGCAACCGCTGACTTGCACAAGGACCTCCTAGGTACCCGTAACCCAGGTCTTGGTTATATAGCCAAGCGAGCTCAACCTGTCTTGTACGATGCTGATACCCTTTTGCATCCCGCCCACCATCCTGTTAGCATATGGGATAGTGAAGATGTCTTGGTACACCAAGTGGTTAGCATGAAAAAGATGAGTGAAAAACCAGGACATGTTAGACCCGCAAACGGTTTCTATGACAAGCTTAATGCCATGATGTTTGTTCCTCAGAAGGAACTGTCCCAAGAACAGGCGTATTGGCTTTCCGCCAATGAAATTGCTAGTAATGCTAGTAACCCTGCCACACCTGTTACTCCTTTTGTTCATAATCGTCCACCTCCAAGTCAAGTTTTGTTTCATTTTCAACAGGTTAATGCTGTTTTATCATCAATTTGAAGGTAACATAAATGAACGAACACACAAAAACCACTTATGTATTCGAATGGTGTTTTGATTATGGCCAAACAGTTTGTTGAACAACAATTGGTACCATTTAAATGAACCATTTCAAAAAACACATAGAATCTGCTAATGAAACAATTTTCAAAGAAGTAAAAGAATATGAACAGATTTTTGATGACTTGGATGCGGAGTATGAACGATGTGTTCTTGATAACAAGAACCTGACCATAGAGAAGAAAAATCTTTTAATCAAAAATGACTGCTTAATTGGCTTGAATTGTTGTTTAGAAAAAGATATCTGCTCTATTGTGCTTACTTCTGATATTGTTGTGCCCCCTAGTTCGAATTGCCTTTGCGAAGATCTTAGATCTGCATGCGATAGGGAACACACTAAAGTTCTTGAACTTGAAGCTGAAGTTTTAAAACAACAAAAGATGGTCATTGAATCTGAGAAACGTAACTCTCATTTACAAAAGACCCATATTGATTTACAACTTAAATTTCAAAACTATAAACAGTGCATAGACACTTCTAGTGCCTCCAATGCAATTTTTGAAATTAACAAGTTAAGAAAACAGCTTCAAGGGAAAGATGACACTATCAGGAATCTGGAAACTCAGATCAACATCACGAGAATGTTGAATGTAGGATCCACTGTAGGTAGCTTCGATAAGCAGGCCTTAGAAACTGAGCTAACTCAGTTGAAAGATGCGCTCACTTCAGTTAGAATTCAAATTGATGGGTATAAGGCAGAGAATGTGAATCTAAAACGACGTTATGAAGAACTGTCGAAATCTAATGCTTACTCACGTTCTACATTCACCGCAAAGATTAATGCCTTAACTGCTGAGAATGCCAAACTGAAAACTGAGCTGAGTGGCAAAAAGAGTAGTGGATCTACAGCCTTTGAGAAACCCAAAGTACTTGCTTCAGGGATGTATACCAACAGTTCAAAGTACATTCCACCTCCAAAAAGAGCCAACTGGGTAAAACCAACCCCGTTGCCTAAGAAAAAGCAAGTTACTTTTCAGGAACCCCCCAGGACTTCAAATAGACCCACACAGAAACCACCAGTGCAACAAAACAAGAAGCCTAATGTTCCTGTGAATCTGTCTACAAGAACCAAACCTGCCACTGAATCTCGCAAACCTATGCCAAAGAGCCACACTCGGAACCATCGTATCTTGCCCAGTAAAAGTGTGAACGCGAGGAGAGCAGCAGATCACAATAGGAAGTTGAATGTTGTTGATCATAATCAGTTTGTGATTCGTTCTTTGAAGTCTGTGAATACCAAAACCCCCCAGGCCAAACATAGTGTGAATCATACTAAGAAGGTTTGGAAAGCAACCAGAAATCATAATGTGAACACTACTAAGACAGCTTGGAGACCAACTGGAAAGGTTGTTGGTAGTGTTAAGCCTCAGTGGAAACCCACTGGACGACATTTCGCGAGACTAGAAAAGGTTTGTTGGAGTGTGAGTATATCATCTGTAGTCTGGATGTCGCTTCTCGTGAGAAGACCCACTGGGAACGTCACACATTCTTTGTGCTGATGTATAGTACTTACACTGATATCCCACTTGACATCACAAGAGATACTAATGAACCCACTGTGTATGACACAGCCTCTGTATTAAGAACTATTACATACAGGCCAGAGTGTAGTCTATCTCGTTCTAGTTCCAAAGTCAAACGACATGATCTTAGCGTCCAATCTAAACTTGTAAACTTAGGTAATTAAAGGGCTGGTTCCAAGGGGTTTATCATGTACTATTTTAAATAGCTTTATCCAATACAAGATATCCTTATCTTCTCACAATACACATGTTATACAATGGAATTCATGCGCAGACACAAGCAAAAAAAAAACAACAACAACAAAAAAAGAGAGACTTACAGTATAATTCAGACTGTAACTCAGTCCTTAACTCCGGAGATTTAGTGTACGTTTTCAGTAGGGTGTTGAAGTGTTTAAATTGATTGGGAGTAACCTAATAAACCGGTCATGATAACGTTAGTAACCCACACACACAAAATGAAACCCTGGTTACTTAGGACAACATTTGTGGAAACCTTAGTAACCTGTGTATGTATTAACCCTTCTTAAAAATACATCTATATCTATACTTATGCCCCCAGTGATGACGTATAGCGGATCACGCCTTATGACATAGTCAAACAAGATAAAAGAGGTGTCTCGGAAATAAGCCGCCACACGATCAGAGCCGTGGCATAAAGACTGGGTGGTAGGCCCATAACCGCTGTCCCTACTCACTTTGCGAAATACTCTTCCGCCTCTAAGCACAATGACCAAGCTTTGAGCCACGAATCACGTGAACCGCTCAAAGGGGGAAACGGCAGATACGCTGGAGAAGAGTGTAGGCCAAGTTTTCTCCAAATAGCATAAAACCTGTTACCCGTGACTGTACGGTCGGAGGACATGACCGGAAGTTAAATAGTAACAACAAAAAGGCTTACCTCATAAGATAGTGACATTACGTGCATACTATCATCCAGCGGGTAATAGCCGGTCCCTACACACGTCATCCTCGGATAACGACAAAGGAAGGCTCAATATAAATACCAAACACCTTGGTACCTCGAGGCAGGTTAACACACACACTTCTATACTCTTACTTGATCTTACATCATCCATACCATACTAATTCTCACACCCGAGGTCGATCGTGGGAACCCCTTCCCACGATGAGACTAGCAGTTGCTTTATCTTAGCAGGTTTGCCGCTCAATATATCTCCAATCCATCCTAATTATATTCCGTTAAGTAACGATTTACCCCCTTATTTAGCTCCTAAGTGATACTGTCTCATTTTTGTATCATCAAGTGGCGCTATCCGTGGAACACATACACAACTACGTACTAAAAACATGAGCCCCGCTGTAGAAGAAACCCCAAATGTAGACGGAACAGTCCGTAACACTGTCAATAGAGAGGAAGGAATCCCACAGGATTTTCACACAAGCTCAGTTACACCGTCAGCCATGCGCGAGTTCTGCGAAAGGCACTATGCGCAAATACTGTCGTTTATGGCAGAAAAAGCGCATAATGAAAAGCTGAAGGATGTTTGCAGCCGCCTGACGTATTGCGAAGACACTGAGCAAGAAACTGAAAGTGCATCACGTCACAGAAAGAGAAATAGGAGAGGTGGAAAACAAAAGGAAACTCAAAAGTCACCTTCCTCGATCCGGTCCAGAAGTATGTTCTCGCGACTAGGATCGTAAAAAAGAAGAGGGCGAGGTAGGAGATCCCCGTCATAAGCATCCTCGCGGTCTGGAAGGGTGTTCTCCCGCCTAGGAGCTAAAAGGCAAGAACAATGACAGACAGATGCGCGGGAACTCATACGAAGCTATGTTACTTGTTCTATTAAACGTCAACAGAAAATGAATAGAAATACCAAATGCGGCAAAAAAGGGGGGGGAAAGAAAAAAAAGTAAAAAAAAAATAAAAAAAAAAAAAAAGCGTAAAGGCCGACTCAAGTGATGAACTTTTGGAAAGTGAGGATAGCGCCGGAGGAAGACACTGGAAGAGCCGATCTGGAAAAGCCTGGAAGGACGAGGGTGAGGATTTGTCCAAGGCGTATTATGAAGAATCAAACATACCTTTCACTCAAAGAATCAATGATGACATCAAATAAGGTCATATTATTATCATCATTTATCCCATATTAATTACTCATTTGACATAATTATTGTGTGAATTTGTACTTAATTGTTCATATTGCAGTAATTATGAAGCACTTGGTGAAAATTAGCAGAAAGGCATGCAATTTGGAGCTTAAACGAAGACATTTGAAGAAACTGTTCTGACAACCCAATACGCCGTATCCATCAAGGAAGATATGGCGTATCCGTGCCTGCACTTCACCAAATTCCATGAAGATTCAAGAGTCAATACGCCGTATCCAGAAGACTCTATACACCGTATCCAAGATCGAGTAAAGAGTATTCAGGAAGACATTGGTCCCTACTCCAAAAAATCCCCAATACGCCGTATTGGACTCTTCCAATACGGCGTATCAATGAATTTTCAGCAAGTATAAATACAAAACCACAATGATGAATTTAGGGTGTGCTTAGCCATAGTTTCAAAACCCTAACTACAAAATTCAATTTTCAGAAGGCAAGAAGAGCAACGAAGGTCTCGCATCGCATCTAATTCAATAGAATTTACCTTGTAATTTACATACTCTAAATACGCGTTTGTTCTTTGGTATTATTCATTAACTCGGTTAGTTTACCTTGTTCGTTCATCTATGACATTTGTATGTGTTACAATGGTTACGGCTAATACATGTTAGGTATTAGCCATGTTTATGAATATTTAATGTTTGGTTCGTTTATACCGATTGCTTAATTTATGTTCAATTGTGCGGTTTAATTTATTATTCTACCAAGTTTAGAGATATGGACCAAGTAATCTAGGTTTGGAATAAAACTCGTTTTTAGGAATATGGAATTGGAGTTATAGATCTATAAATGAAAGATCCTAGTGTTTCCCCGGTTATTGAGAATGGTAGGCTAAGTGGTGACTTAGGTTAATACTACAAATATATTATGCGACTGTGCTTGGTCTCACTACTTGTCGATAGACTATCAATACATACAACTAGAATTGAACATAAGTATTAAAGTCCCGATGAGATAGGATTCACGATAGTCACCAATATTGTCCCCTAGATGAATTATAATCAATAAAATAAGATGCTTTATGCAGATGCGAATAATTGTGACATAATTAGCGTGTTTATGTTTTAGGATGATGTCTCGCCTAAATCTAAGAATGATATGTCACCTCGAAATAAGTAATCATAGCACACTTAAGCAAACAAACATTAGATCAGATTAAATATGGTTAATATAGTTTTCTTATAATAGGCTTGACCTCTCTTCTTCCTTTTGTTAATTAACTTGCGTGCGTTAGAGTAGAGAAAGTAGGTTAAGTCACAACGATTTATGCTTTTGACATGTTTTAAGGGTCGTTCTAAACGGACACTAATTTTTCACTAAGCACACACTAATAACTACTTAATTATTAAAATTTTTGATCCAACATTTCCATACATAAAAAAAACTTTTTTTCTTTATTTCTCAATCTTCGCTACTACTATTTTTCTCAGTTTCTCTCTTTAAATTATATCACTTTTTTCTCCCAGATTCTCTCTCTAATTATATCACATCATCACCCTCTTTCATTTATAACGGGATCCATGGTTCCCATACCACCTTCACACCATCTCTTTTTTTTCTCTTTTTACCATAAGTTTTCATAAGACATAGTCAAATCTTAACTTATCATCTTTCTTATCCTTACACACTGAAAACGTACCCTCCTCTCTAACTCGAAGGCCTCCCTTTCTAGCTTAAAATGGATTTACTCCCGATTACTCTTTTGTTTTAGATCAAACACCTTCACCCATTGTTTCCCCAACCAATGTTCAACTTGATAACACTATGCCACCTCATTAGTCCGTACCTGCCATCCCCGGCCTAACATTTCATTGGTCGTGGAGACGACCCATACGCTCGTCCTGAACTTGACGAACTCACTGATTTAATGAACTTATTGGCCCATCTTCGGCTCTCGGATGCACCAGATTCATGGTCACGTTTGATCGATTCTTCTCGGGTATTCACTGTTAGGGGAATGAAGCACCATATCTTCAAGTCATCAAATTCCTTGGTTCCGAATCTAATTCGATGGAACAAGCTTCTACTTGCAAAGATAAATATATGTTCGAAAGATATAGATATGTTCGTGGAGATATCTCATAATAGGAAGGTGACGCCACATTGCTCAAATTGATAAGAGAGGGATATTGACCTCAACCCGTTAGATGTCATATCTGCGACAAGATCCTAAGACGGAAGATCACTTATTTGTCTTTTGTGACTTAGCCATCGACACTTGGAAAAAGGTTCTTAATTGGTGGAATTTGGCCTTCATGTGCCCTTCCTCCCTCACTGACTTATTGTGTCTTGCTGATAATGTCCAAATCCAAGCACCTCTTATCAAGTACTTTGATGTTGTGATTCACACAACTATTTGGCTTCTTTGGCGATTCCAAAATGAGCTATACTTTGCTCTTAAATAACCAGTATAACGCTCTATCATCTCCATTGTAACCCGTTTCTATCACCTTGCTAGATTCTTAGTAAACTCGTCATTTCTAAAAAAATTACTAGGGACATTTTAAATCTGTGAGAGGTCATGATAGTTTTAAGAATTAAATTTAAATAACAAAACAATAAAATAACAAGCAAAGGAAATAAGGATGTAAAATAAATAGAGAAAAAACTTGCTAACCAAGTTATTAACCTATTTATGCCTTTAACATGCTTTAAATTGTGTAGTGTTCTAATGATGTCCTTTTTAGTGATTCTTATATGGATTAGGCCTAGTTGACGTAGCTAAAATCTAACCCTATGTCTATTAGTAGCTAATTCAATGATTGGTTAATATTGATTTACTAATCTATACTCATTAAGGGGATTAAATAACTATTGAGATTTGTTCTAGTGAAGTTAACTAATCCTAGTCATCACCTAGCTAAGTGTAAGCTTTATGTTCACACTTAACTAGCTCTAAATCTAACAAGATTTTATCTAATAAGGATGTTGTTTTACCACTAACCACACATACAAGAGTAGCTAAGTAAATAACACTTTAACTTTGTGACATAATATTCAATACAACACTATAAGGATGAGTCTATGGTTGCTTAAGACTTATGAGAATACTAAGGGTACGGAGGATGGGAATGTGGGACAGGGTGTGACACCGATTACTAGTATTGCTCCAAACACATGTTGTGTTCTGATGATTATTGTTCATGACTCACCTACTACTGGTAATTCTGCTTTGATTCGTTCGGGGACTACATCGTATCCTAAATTAGTTACTAGTGAACCAAGTAGAAAAAGTGTGAATTTCTGCTCTTTCATTGTATCGGGTGGAAACCGGGCTGATATGGCTATACTATTGGAGTATATTCAAGCTATTAGTGAATGGTTTGCTAATACAACTTATGGTTTCTTTTCGAGAAAACGGGTCGCTTACCTCGTTGTTGCTAAGTATGTCAAAAACACTTGGAGTAAATATGGACCGGTTAAATCAATGTTGTGCTCGTCTAACGGATTATTTTTCTTCCAGTTTAGCTCGAATGATGGATCTGATGCAATGCTAGAAAATGGTCCTTGGTATATTCATAATAATTCGTTTATTCTTAAAAAGTGGAATCCGAATGTGATATTACAAAAAGAATATGTTGGTAATGTCCTGGTTTGGGTTAAATTTTATGGTGTCTCTATAACGGCGTTTAGTGAGGATGGTTTCAGTATCATTGCTACTACACTAGGTGCTTCCTTGATGCTTGACTCTTATACATAGGTGCTTCCTTGATGCTTGACTCTTATACATCTGACATGTGCATGCAATCATGGGGTAGGTCAAGCTATGATAGAGTAATGATTGAATTGCGAGCTGATGAGGAGTTGGAAAATACTATCATGGTAGCTATGTCAATACTGGTTGGTGAGGGGTTCAGTATGTGCACTATACATGTTACAGTATAAATGGAAATCTCCCACGTGTTCGAGTTGCAAGGTTTTTGGACACGTTCTGAATGAGTGTTCTAAGAAAATCATTTTGGATGTGGTGAAGAACTTTAATAATCTTAGATAAGCTACTAGAGGTGTTCCGATTGGTCCAAAGGTTAGTTTTAAATCAACTAAAAAAATTTGCAGACTTGTTTCTAATAAGAATGGTGCCAGAACTAGTGGTAAAAAGAAGCAAGCTAAAGTGACTAGACAAGAGGTTAATAACTCAAACCTTTTTTACGCGCTTAATTCGATTGAAAATGATGCTGATTTGGGTACGAATGAGGGAATTCAAGTTCGGCTGGGAAGATAGTCGCATCTAGTAGTATTAATACTACCCCTATAGCAAGAAGGATTGATAAATTGAAAGACAAATGATTGAAGGGAAACTTCTGCTTGTGGATGATGACGGGAAACCGTTAACGAAGGTTGTCTCTATGGCAAACACAGATAGTGATAGTAAAGTGGAAGAGGCGTTCGATAAATAGGAAACTTTTATGGCATCAACAGGTTTAAAACGTGGTAGTGACAGTGGTTATGGTATCAATAGCTTGTGAGAACAAGGGAAGAAAATGAAACTAAATGATGACTACTACCCTTATAAAGGATAGATATTTATGATAGTCATGAAATTGACCTCAAAACCTTTCAGGCCCTATTTGTGATGAGTTTGATATCACGGTCGATGGTCGAAAGAAGAAATTGATTCAGATTGATGTTTATTGAGTCAATTGTAATCTAGTTATAGTAGTATCCTTTTTTTGAGTAGTTGTGCTTGTTATGTTAGCTTTCGCTTATGTAACGGGCTAAGATATGAGATTCACTCACATCCATTGTACTTAAACGTTTTTTGAAGTAATATATTTACCAAGAAAACCCTTTACACTTTATGAATAATCTCATGTCATACACATTGACGAAAGCATAATCAAACAAACTCAATAATTATCTGAAAAGGATTCCATTAAAACGATAAATCTAAGTCAAATCACAAATAGGGTCATAAGTAGGCAAACACATAAGGGTGTTAACCCATAATCTTAGTAATTATAGAAAAATACTCCCACATCTTTTACACACATCACGTAAATTTGATTTCAACTTTCAGCTTTGTTTCTTCACCCGATTCTTGCACATTTCTGTATCTTGTCGTCAATTTTTTTCAACCTAAAATACAAATAGATATCAATTGAGTACCAAATCTTACACAAATACAATGACAATAAACATGAGTTTGTGATATACAAAGTGTATACTTATTTGATAATATCAATCGCCAACCTTTGCATATAACTCGGTTGGTTTTAAAAAAGAAGACTTTTCAAGAAAATTGTTACGTCCTCTCAAAATATGCACACTCTTGTGAGGGGGTTGCAGATCTAAATATTAATATATATCTCATTTTAGGCAAGAAACGACGTCGTTTCTTGCCTAAAATGTTTTGGGCTCCCATTTTTGGGCCGGCCCATTTAATTTTTTTTTTTTTTTTCAAATATAAAAAAAAGTTTGCTCGTTTTTAGAAAGTTTTTTACAACAATTACTGATTTAAATTGATACAAAAAATACCCGCGACATGATGCCCAACACATAAGCCCATATAAAAAAACAAACTATTAAACATGAGACCGAAAAAATAAACCCGCACAAAATAATATGAAGAAAAAATTGCTCAACACAAAATAAGAAAAAAAATTACAAAAGTACTGATTTACTCAGATCAAAAAATACCCGCTACATGAGACCCAACATATTAGCCCATATAGAAAAAAACTATTAAACATGAGACCAAAAAAATAAACCCGCACAAAATAAATAAAAAAATAAAAATAACCCCCCTCAATAACGCGCGCCAAAAATACCCACGACATGAGGCCCAACACATAAGCCCATATAAAAAAACAAACTATTAAAAAATAAACTCGAACAAAATGAATAAATAAACCTGAACAAAATAAATAAATAAAAAAAATAAAAAATAACGCCCCGCAGCAACGCGCGGGCAATCATGCTTGTTGTCTTTCATAATTTTACGTATGGTACTTTTAGTGGGGGTGTGAGCCAATCAACATTTTAGTTTACAGTATAAGAGTAATCAACTTTGATCACACCAACAACAATGCTCATATCTTGTTTAAATGTGTTATAACTTGCTATGAAAAATATATGGGTAATCATAAAGGAAAAAAAGTGTTCGAGTATCCACCTTTAATCTATATTTAGTTTAACTAATCACTTTTCTTTATATATCTTGAATTTACTCCGTATTAGGTAAAAGTCTCTTTAATGCTATTATAGTGGAATGCTTTTCTATAACAAAGGAACAGCAACTTTATTTTTCAAAACAGCAAGAATGTTAGTAGTTAAGAAGAACAACGAGAATGTTATTACACAAAAGAAAATTTACTTTGAGGGCACCAGAAACTATCGCTTGATGTTACATAAAATGAACTTAGTGTTTTAAGATACGTAAAAAAAAATAACATAAATTTTTGTATACAAATATTCATAAATTTATATATATGCCTCAATCGTGTCAAAATATATTTAATGTTAAACATGTGTGTTAGACATATTCTCATAATCATAAAGTGTTTGTGCTGTAATTGTATGGAAAGCAGTGGCCGTCAAGTTAATAAAATTGAAAGTTTGGTAAGCAAAGATGAACACATGAAAGTGAGGGGTGTAAGAGCATACAAATTTTGAAGCAAAAAGACCGAAGTGTAATTATACAAATTTATATATATCTTCATACTCTTCACAATTTGATGTTCATGTCTGTTCGTGGTCTGGTGATAGGGTTGTAGAATCCTGTTGGTTAAAAAGCTTGTAGGGTAGCTGTTAGGAAACACCCTACACTGAAATATATATGTGTCCGTAACGACGAACAAAATTTTTTGTTTTAGAGATCAACAAAGTTTTCTTGCTAATCACAACTACGTAGAACCTTGTGACTAAATCATATTAAACCTTGCGACTTAAATATATCTTGTGCTAGGCATACTTTTGCATTGATCAGCTTCATATCGTATTGCTCATGTTGTTCAAATCAGTAGTTTTTTTTTTGTTTTTTGAACGAGTTCAAATCAGTAGTTTTTCTTTTTTTTTGTTTTTTGAAGAACGAATCAAATCATAAGTTTTCATGTTCAAATTCCATTCTTTCCTTTGCGTTTGTAAAAAAAAATATTATTTCAACAAAATATATATATACAAACCTAACATGTTTACATTACCAGCAATAGACGCAAAAATTTAGAGTGGTAGCAAAAAAAATTAGAAACAATTTATCAAAAACATAAATATGTAATATAGAAAAAATTTTAGATCCAAGTATGTGTAATGATATTGATTTACACATACTATATGGTGAAACACAAACACCAAGATTTTGGGATAAAAAATTTGAAATGAAGTTTGGAAAAGAAACCTAGCCATCTTACTCAAAGACCTGACTACAGTAGTAATTTGATGTCTATATATCACCACTCTTGTTTCATTTGTGGTCAACTTTCAGCCAAAACACTCCACATATTTTCGAATCAAAATGACTTCGGAGTATGATGTAAATCATATGTTGGGGATAATGCCTTTTTGGATGATTTCTTGAATTTGGAAGATCTCCGACTCCATTGAAATGGATACCGAGTTAACTAGGTACCTAAATGCCCCTATAATCTCAGTTGATATAATAAATTTTTCATCACATGTCATTTGTTCCTTAAACCAAAGAAATACCAAGTTCACTAATAACGTGATTGTGCAAGTAGTTGTGATGGATTATTTAGTTACTCTTCATTCTTCTTATTTAATACAGATTATGTTTTCAAAATGGCTTTTGGTTTGACAAATCTATCCTAAGATTTTATTGCATTAAGTTATGGCGGCAAGTGCGCAATACCATTTGCTTCATGTTGACATGCTTTTAGCTGTCATCTTTTGTTGCAGACGACCAAACTTCTGAAAAAAATCCAAAGTCATTTTTGAATGGTGGTTAGTGCAAGCAGCTATATGGCCAATTGTGAATATATAAACGCAGAGTCTCCTTTCGACGTATCAAAACAAAAGATGAGTAATCAAATAAACGAAGTACACATGTTATCATTTTTTTTTTACAGATTCAAATCATCATCTCCTGTTGCAAGTGATGATTTTCATTTAGCATTCACTTTTGTTTTAACTTTGCTCTAACAAACTAATACCAAAGTATTAAAACCATTTATTTTCCTAAAGACGTTGATGCAGGGAAGTAATATGAGTCAAAGTCAACATTCAAGATTCAAAGTCAACATTCAACATCCTCATTAATATGAGTCAAAGTCAACATTCAAGATTCAAAGTCAACATTCAACATGCTCATTAATTACTTTTAGTATAAATACCATTCCATTGTAACATTTTAGATTAGATGATGAGTTTATAAAAAATACGAGTGATTCTCTTGAAGTCCCGGTTGGGCACCCTTTGAGGGTTTGTTGAATTCCTTGTTCTTTGTGTGGTTTCTTGCATTCACAATGGCATATCGCCATCATTTGGTATCCGAGCTGCTAGGTACGAATGGCCGGACGTGTTCGTCGTGAAAGACCCCCGGGGGGTGGTAATCGTAGAACGCCGAAGTAGGCAACGATCCCGATCCGCGCGACGTGGAAAACCATTTGGTTACATAGCTCGTAGATTCGCCGGATGAGGCAACGACCCGACTAACCAATGAGGACCATGTGTTGTAGAGAATGAAGACCTCCTTAAACAAGTGAAGGAACTTATCAAGACTATTCCAAAATCAAGCTAACCGAATAGGTCGCCGAATGATGCAACGTTATGTGAGTGCGGAAGATGACACTTCACCTGAAGAACAACAAATGGTTGGCATGATGGAACTAGATACTGCACATAGAGCCGTTTAAGTGAAACGGTATGGGAGTTTAGAAAGTTACAAGAGATCGAGACTTGGTAAGAACAAAACTCGAGACGAGTTTTTTTTCAAAGGAGGAGAATGATGCAAAAGGGCATGTTCGAGCTCACTCCTCTTGCTATAGCCAGCCTGTCTACGGTCAACACGTAAAGTCAAGTGTTTAATTATTTCGAAGAGATTGAAGGGTGAAAAGCGACAATTTTAATTGTCGATCTATCTTTTTTAATATTATTATTTCTTGTTATTTTTGTCAAAGATTCGATTAGACTATCCAGACTCGTCCCAAGTGGAGGAGAATGATGCAGGGAAGTAATATGAGACAAAGTCAACATTCAAGATTCAAAGTCAACATTCAACATCCTCATTAATATGAGTCAAAGTCAACATTCAAGATTCAAAGTCAACATTCAACATGCTCATTAATTACTTTTAGTATAAATACCATTCTATTGTAACATTTCAGATTAGATGATGAGTTTATAAAAAATAAGAGTGTTTCTCTTGAAGTCCCGATTGGACACCCTTTGAGGGTTTGTTGAATTCCTTGTTCTTTGTTCTTTGTGTGGTTTCTTGCATTCACAATGGCATATCGCCATCAGGCGTGATTCTGTGATTGCACATTTATCTTGATGACCACTTTTTGTTACTTTATGGCTAGTCATTTGTGAAGACTACGATCACAATTTGTTTTTGACCTACTGGGTAACTTTTGTTGCTCATGTATCACATTTCAAATTCAACATGGTTTAAAAAAACGGGAATAACCCGATAAGTACCGATTTCCCGGTACCGGGTACCGGTACCGGAATCCCGTTCGGTACGGTACCGGTACTCACCTTTCATGCCCGGGAAAGAAAACGGGACCATCAATTCGGTACCACCCTTTAGCCGGCCACTAGTTTATGTTTAAATCCGTGTTTAATGTCTATGTTTAGTAGGTTGTAGGGTTGGTTAGTTTAAGAAGCAGTTCGTATGACCATATTAGTGTCGATTTAATTTTTACATCCTGCGGGTCTATCTTTAAGATATGTGTTTGCCTTTGTAATGAAAATTTATGCTAGAATCTTAATCCTCCTGGTGATGTAAAGAAACTCATGCATTTCAGATCATTAAATTGTACGTGTCGTTGGTTGTTGCAGTATTATTCTAGGTAGTATATATTTTTTTACGTACTGAATCTCTGAAAATGTTATATTGCGTCGACATTTAAATATACATAAAATATTATTGTAATAGAACAATAAGGTCTACGCATGCATAATTAAGAAACAATTTTCTATCATTATTATCTTTCCTTTCAAGAAGTGTGTGTCGCTTTTTATGTGATTTCAACACCTTCGCCATTTCTATCATGCTCCACTAAAAAAAAATTTGTTTACGATTTTTTCTTCACGGTATAGTAAGCCGTAAACTTTTTTTTTATATGAAACATAATTTTACCACATTTATAAGTGTCACAAATATTTAGAAAATAATCAACACATATAAGCTAGTATAATTATACAAAACTACACTTATTATTTTTCCTTCAAATGGTGAGTTATATTAATTAACCTAATAACAATACATGATCAACAAACAATCAAAAATTCAAAGTCTGTTGGACATGCCCAATTAGACAAACACCAGAACTAAATTCTATGAAACAAAAAACACAGAACACAACTTCATTTACCATTCTTCTAAGCTTCGAGAATTGACCTCAAAGCTTAGGCGACCGTGGAGAAAAACTCTCATGTGACTACATTTCCATTATATGCAAACACGCTGATCCAAATACACACCATCATGAAACTAGGGGTGTTCAGTGTTTGGTTTGACACCGAACAAATCGAAAAAGAAACCGGACCGAACCCAAATAAAACTGAACCAAAAATTTTAATTGGTGTACGGTTTTGTTTGAAACCGAACCGAAGTATTTAATTAGTGTTTGGTTTGGTTATAGTTTGACAAAAATAAAACCAAATCAAACCGAAAAAACCGAATATCTCTATAGACATAAAAAAAAGTTAATTATATATATATATATACTTCTAATGTATTGTTCTAACTATCAATTCTAATTTTTTAAAATATTTTTTAAACTAATCACTGCTCAAATCAAGCATTGATGCATATTCGTGAACATCTGAACAAGAGTTTGCCTACTTGATTCATATAAATTCACATATACTTAGTAAGAGTGAAGTTGCAAGTGTGTTTGTGCTTGAAGATGAAATATTTAAGCTAATAAGGCTTCTGAAGATTTTTGTCGAAGAAAATTTATCTTATTTCGCTTTCATTTATTTTCGTTAAGTCTTAAACCTTTTCATTTCTTAAACTTTTTTCGTTGTTGATTTACTTGAGCATTCTGTGAGACTTTTTGATTTGTTAATTTTATTTAAAATTTTTAGCTTTTTATTATAACTTTTAGATTATATTTTGGGGAAACGTTTTTAATTCTTTGAAGTTCAATTGAATTTGGTTTTCTTGGTTTAAACCGAAACCAAACCGAATTTTAATTTGGTATACGGTTTGATTTTATCCGTTCTATAATTTGTTTGGTTTGGTTTTGATTTTAACTTGGAAAATTTTCAAACCGATAAACCTGAACCGTACAACCTACAAACCCGAAAACCGAACCAACGAATACCCTTACATGAAACAGAGGCTCTTACATTATATGCAAACACCCTGATCCAAATATCAAATCCTACAAGATAATATAAAAAACTAATATATAAGCATGCTATCAAGGTTGTATCCGAGCCCGACGACGACTATTATACTTATTCAAATCAAAACCTTCTTGAACCACACTAGAGCTTTCGCCCTTCACTTCTAGATAATCCTTACCATATACTGTAAATAAATTATCGGCCATATATTCTATCCGTATATAATTATGTAATGCACAACATGCGTGCGAAATCAACATTTGACGTCTCAATGGGTAGCACGTTTTCGTACATTTTCGTTTGTTTTTTTTTCCATTTTCGTATGTTTTCGTCCGTTTTCTTACGTATTCATCCGTTTTTTTACGTTTTCTTATGTTTTGTCCGTTTTTTACGTTTTCGTCCGTTTTTGTTCGTTTTCGTCCTTTGTTTACGTTTTCGCCCGTTTCCGTCCGTTTTCTTACCTTTTCGTCTGTTTTTTCATTTGCATCTGTTTTTTACGTTTCCTAGTGTTTTCGTCCGTAAAATGTACGACAACGTAAGAAAACAAATGAAAACGTAAGAAAACAGGCGAAAACGTAAGAAAACAGGCGAAACCGTAAAAAAAACAGATGAAAACGTAAGAAAACCGCAGAAAGCATAAAATTACGTACGAAAACTGACAGAAAAGTAAGAAAACGTAAAAAAAGTACAAAAACCGTACGAATACATATGAAAACGGACGAAAACGTAAGAACACGAACGAAATCGTAAAAAACAGACGAAAACATAAAAAACGGACGAAAATGTGAAAACCGGGTGAAAACACAAGAAAGCGGATGAAAACGTACAAACGAAAGAAAACGTAAGAAAACGGATGAAAACAGATGAAAACGTAAGAAAACGTACGAAAATGACGAAAAGGTAAAAAACGTACGAGAACATAAAAAATGTACGAAAACGTAAAAAAACGGACGAAAACGTATAAACGTATGAAAACATAAAAAAAATGACGAAAACATAAGTAAACGGATGAAAACGTACAAAAGTGTACAAACCCATATGAAGATGAAAACTTATGAAAGCGTAGGAAAACGTACAAAAACGAACGAAACGTATGAACACGAAAGAAAACGGATAAAAACATATGAAAAAGGATAAAAACGTATGAAACGTTCAAAAACGTATGAAAACACTATAAAACATGTTAGACCTATTTTTAAAACATGACATGTTAGACCTATTTTTAAAACATGACATGTTTAACCTATGACCCAAACTGACACAACCCGACCCGTTTGCCACCTCTAGTTAGAATGATATGAGGAACTCGAGTTTTATTTTACTAGAGAAAAGAAATAGAGAAGGGTAAAATGAGATTTTCTATTTTTCTATATAAAATTAGAAAATGAGTATTTTTATTTTTGAAAAATATTATAAAAAGTGCGATCAAACACGTTTGTTGAATGAATGAATAAAATGAAATATTTTTCTCAAACGAAAACTTATATTGAATGAATGAATGAATAAAATCTATTTTGGGGCATAAGAATCGATTGTGTAGGCATTACCTTTTTACTCATATTTGGGTTGACCCGACCCGAATTATCCCGAACCTGAGTAACTGGAGTTCAAATAAGTTCGGGTATTAAGCATAAAAACATTTACTAACAAATATAATCGACTTCTGAAAGTATAAAAACCGTTTTGATTTTAATCCATTTTGTCAACCACCGAGGTGAAGAGGGTTTCAAAACATTGCTTTTAGGTCAATAATGTAAAATTGTTTTAAAAAAAAGGTATTTTAAAATACATCCTTCTTAGCATAAGAAAAAAGCCCCAATTCTCAAAATCTTATCAAATCATAGCAGCCTGATAAAAACAATCGATTAAAAAGGTAATGCCTACACAATCGATTCTTATGCCCCAAAATAGATTTTATTCATTCATTCATTCAATATATGTTTTCGTTTGAGAAAAATATTTCATTTTATTCATTCATTCAACAAACGTGTTTGATCGCACTTTTTATAATATTTTTCAAAAATAAAAATACTCATTTTTTAATTTTATATAGAAAAATAGAAAATCTCATTTTACCCTTCTCTATTTCTTTTCTCTAGTAAAATAAAACTCGAGTTCCCCATATCATTCTAACTAGAGGTGGCAAACGGGTCGGGTTGTGTCAGTTTGGGTCATAGGTTAAACATGTCATGTTTTAAAAATAGGTATAACAGGTCATGGGTAAGACGATTTGGGTTGGGTCGACCGACTAAATTATAGTGTTTTCATACGTTTTGAATGTTTCATACATTTTTATCCTTTTTCATACGTTTTTATCCGTTTTCATACGTTTCATTCGTTTTTGTACGTTTTCCTACGCTTTCATAAGTTTTCATCTTCATATGGGTTTGTACACTTTTGTACGTTTTCATCCGTTTACTTATGTTTTCGTCACTTTTCTTACGTTTTCATACGTTTTCGTCCGTTTTTTTACGTTTTCGTACATTTTTTATGTTCTCGTACGTTTTTTACGTTTTCTTACATTTTCATCTGTTTTCATCCGTTTTCTTACGTTTGTACGTTTCTTACATAGGTTACTTTAATTTGCGTTTTTTTAATTAATCTACTCAAATATATTATATATGCTCTGCGTTTTTTCAATATGCTATGCGTTTTTTCAATCATGTGCATGCATAATTTTTCAGTTTTGTATAACTTTATAAATATGAAAGAGAATTATTGTATAAAGTTTAAAAAAGGATAAAAAAGAAAAAGATTGACATTGATGATTTTCAAAATAAAAACAAATCAAGTGAAATTAAGAAATTAAAAAAATGATGATTAGCATAACTAATGTAAAAGAATAGTGCACTACTACAAAAAGTATATTTTACAACGCCCCTTTTATAACGGTTTCACAATGTACCGCTTTAAAAAATCAAAAAAACTATTTTATAAAACACTTTATCGTAAAACCATTCCAAAAAGATCTTATTTAAAACGGTTAACTCTCACAAACCATTTTATAGTACGGTTTCTAATAACCGCTATATTAAATTGTCCTTTTTAAAAAATTTCACAACTAGAAAGCGGGATGTTATTCCCTCCCATTTCTCATTTTTCATGTCTTTTACAACGGTTGTTGATGGACCGTTTTAAATAATAAGCAATGCACAAGTACCCATATATCTTATCTCCTTTTGTCATCTTCAAACTTATCAAAAGCACACATATACAAATAACATATCTCCTCCACAACACACCACCTACACTTTCTGGAAACCGAAAGCACACCGACTTCATAAACTAAACTAGTCAAAACTGTTACCCACACATAACAAAGAATGTGCCACCAGGTAATGTTCTCTACTTTTATTCTATATTTTAGTTTCAAAATTTGTTTGTTTTATAGATCTAATGATTCTGTTTTAAGGCTTATGTTTTACCTTTATATTGTTGCAGGCCTTATTACAAATTTGGACATGCTGTGATGAGCCTTCAAGTTATAGATCTTGTTTTCTTTTTGGTTCTTTAGTTTTTAGATCTATAAGTGTGGGTTTAGTTTGTTTATCAGTATACAAAGATACCCATATGAATCTAGGCATAATTTATAAATCTATGTATTAGTTGTTGAATTTTGATATAAGATGTATTTTAGTTTATAGGATTTTAGTACTTGGTTGTATAAACAATCACACGGATCATTAATAAAATGAGCAATTTTGAGTCTTGATGCAATTAGTATATATTTTTTACGGTTTGTTTTGGCCATAAATACTAATTAATGCTATAATTTCTTTTGGTACACAAATAAAGCAAATGGAAAGAATAAAATATGTGAAATTTAATTCTAATGTTTGCTTATTTACAACGGTTATCCTACATGGTTTTAAAAGAACTTTGTGGTCAAAGAACCCATTTTTTAAAACGGTTTAGAACCGCTTTAAATAATCACTTCCATTTTTTACAACCCTCTCATATAAAACGGTTCAAAACCGATTTAAAAAACCTATTTTAACCGCTTCAAAAAATATTTTTTGTACTAGTGGTGATTGATGTAATTAATGTGATTAGTGAAAAAACATAATAATTACATTAATTATGATAAGTTTAGAGTTTTTTCTTGGTAGTACTAAATCTATCAAGATTTTACTTGGTCAAAACTTTAATGCATTGGAGTGAAGTATGAGGAGGTATACACGAATAAGACTTGCACTTACCCATACAAATCTTAAATCTTTATCCGAATATCCAAAATAGGCTATAAATATTAGCAACCAATAAAATTACAAAACAATTATTTTTCATACGATTCAATGGGGGATTTAATTAGAGAACTCGAAGAAGATACATTCGCATGCGAGATTTGCCATGAACTCGTATCGTTGCCAAACAAAAGATTCATGAATAGCAACCGATGCTCCCACTCGTTTTGCACTGCTTGTGTGATCAAATACATTCGAGTGAAGCTCGAAGATAATGTGTTAGACATCAAATGCCCTCATACCTCTTGCAATCACTCTCTTGAGCCCTTATCATGTCGCACCAAAATTGCTCACAAGTTATTCAACAAATGGTGCGATGTGTTATGTGAATCAACGGTGTTAGGCTTTGATAAGGTTTATTGCCCTAACAACGAGTGTTCTGAATTGATTTTGAATGAGTTTGGTGATGGTGATGTGAAGAGATGTGTGTGTCCTTATTGCTTGTAACCTTTTTGTTATCAATGTAAGGTTGCATGGCATGATGGTTATACATGCGAAGAAACCAGGGATGGAAACAATGTCGATTTTAATCTTGTTTGCAAGAGGAATCGGTGGAACTGGAAGAGGTGTCCCAAGTGTAGGTATTATATTCAGTTCATTGGTGGTTGCAATAGCATTAAGTGCAGGTTTGTTCTACTCCTCCATTACACACACAATCGCAAGTTATAATTGCTTTTATTTTAAGCAAAATAGTACGTAGATTTTGGTTCAGTCTTATTCAGCCAATTCATTACGTGTTCTTTGTATGTTGCCAATATATGAATTCTTTTCTAGAAAAACCTAATTTTAGAAGTATGCATCATATGCCCATTTTTTGTTCAAAAACTTGTAAGAAGCGAGCTTGCCCTGAGAAAACTAAACCAAAAAACTGAATCAAAGCTCAATGGCTAGCCTAAAGACAACTTCCATGGAACCACCACCAAAAAGTCTAGTGGTAAGGTCCTTGACTCTCAAACAAGAGGTCATGGGAACATCGCTAGGTGTGTACATTTGGGGGTGGCCACGGAGGTTCACATGCGCGGACTCTGGGATATCCAAAAGGGTAGTTGCCTTAGGATTAGTCGGCTCTCAATGTCGAGTGGGAATCTATGTAACAAAAAAAGACAACTTCCATGGAAACATGGAAATGTAACCTTGAAAAAGATATATATCTAACCTGACACAACACCGCCAACTGCTTGAATGAAAGCTAAGATAACACCTCTTAATAATCGGATCATCGTCATCATTCATATCATTTTTAATTATTGTCCTCCGATAATTGATGAAAGGCAATCCTATGATACCACGTTAGATAATCACGAGAATAATGATTCTATATTTCAAATCCTTTCTCGGCACATAACCATATTTTGCCTTTCATATATGCACTTAGATCAAATATAGGATCTTCAATCTCCGAGTCTGGCACTATCACAACTTCTACCACATCGAGCTCTTTGTTTGTAACAAAATCAAGTCCATCCACAACAAATTTTTTTCTGAGTCGAGACTGACTAAACTTTTGAACTTATACATTAAAGTACAAACCTTGCCATTACCCAGTCATGAGCTGGGTGTATAGTTCTGATAAGATATTAACATTTTTTTTTGCATTAGATTATGACCCCAAATATTATTAACCGCTATAATATGAGTTGTTACGAATAATTATATGTGTGTTTCTTAATGTCTACTTAATTTTATCATCATATAGTATTAGTTAGTAAAGGTGTTGTCGATCTTAATTAGTTTTAAATGGTTTTGTAAATTAATATATAACATTTTCTAACTTTAATCATAGTTTTAACCCCGTGCGTTATACAGTTATTTGACACTAATCTTCAACCATTATTGTTGTTGCAGATGTGGAACTAAGTTTTGCTACAGGTGCGGAAAACAAGTACCATTCTGGCATTCATTTGATTTTGTCTATCACTGTTGCACAACCAATGAAAATTACAATGATTTAGATATTTCTTATCTTAGAGAAAAGACTTAAACCATATGTCAAACACCAAATTTATAGTATATTTAGCTTTAGTTTATAATCAGTGATTATGATATATTTTCCGTGCTCTATTTTCATATTTCTTGTTATTTACATAGGGCTTTTTACATGTAGTAGTATTTTACTTTCTTTCTTTTACTATAAATAAAACATGTTCAACAAAAAAATATGTCATTAATTAGCTTTAGGTCCGTGTGTTAGTGTGTATACACGGGTTTGCTACTAATATCTTTGAGTACGGTAATTTACATTAGAGTCGTGAATATAGTAATTGAATTCTTTCAACAGTATCATTTTGAACTTTTAATTTTGATAAATAGCCGTGAGCTGTCTTCATAACTTGTTTTATGATATAAAAAACAAAGAACAATATGATGCATGCAATGTTTGGATTTGAGTAGCAGCAATCTCCTATATGAATCACGTTTGCACATTAAACATCTAAAATAAATTACTAATAAAACCTTAAAAACTTTAGATTGTTTTAAGATAGTTTTATTACTATATTTGATCTAACCATATATATATCCACGATACCCCATGTGTTTTCATCAATTCATCTAAAAATGTACTTCAAAAGGAGCTCAGTGTACAATTAAAGTAGTACTCATCCGTCTTAAATTTAACACTTGAATGCTAACTATAAACTTAGACCCTCAACTCACGGTGTCGAATTCATTGGGGTAGATATCTGGTATGTGATTGATACGACCCTTTGCGGATAGTATCGGGATAGGACACCCCTCCAAGCGTGATGCGAGCTCCCGTGAATAGTGGTCTATAAACAGTGCAGTGAATAGTGGTCGATGAACAGTAACTTCTTTTCTTTTTTCTTTTTTTTTAAATCCTTAGATCGGAAGCCCTCAACGAGGACTCTCAAAGAAAGCACCAATTGATACGACCCTTGCGGATAGTATCGGGATAGGGCACCCCTCCAAGCGTGATGCGAGCTCCCGTTGAAAGTGAAGTTTAAGCCCAGAAATATAGAAGGAGATGAGCAAAGAGTCCGGTATATCCCTAGCCCGATTCATTAGCTTTTTAAATTCCCGTTGATAATCTTTGATTGTCCCCAATTGCAACAATTTCGATAACGCCCCATTTGGATCTTCATATTCCGACGGTCCAAAACAATTCCTCGCGCTTTCTTCAAACCTGGCCCAAGTAGTGATCAAACTATTTCTCGTCATCCATTGAAACCATTCCGCAACCGCACCCTCTAAATTAAAACTCACGATCTTTAGCCACTGATCACCAGGGGTGTTTAGTAGCGAAAAGTATTCTGTGATGGCAAAAATCCAACTCTCTAGATAGACTCCTGAAAACTTCGGAACATCCATGAGTGCAATTTTTTTTTGTCGATGAATAGTACTTGGTGAATAGTAACCGGTACTATCGGCAAGGGTCGTATCAATTGGTGCTTTCATTGAGAGCTCTCGTTGAGAGGGCTTCCGATTTAGGGTCCTAAAAAATATTACTATTCATGGGTTACTATTCACATGGTACTATTCACGTGTTACTATTCATGGTTCTTCGAGTTAATTTTCGTCGGAGTACTGTTTATGGCATCGGGCGGCAGCGATCAAGACGCGAGATACGCACTTTCTCAGCTATTGCAAAACGGAACGGTGGCCGAATATGAGAGTGAGTTTTTGATGCTTATAAAACGAGTAACGAGGATCTCAGAATATTTACTTAAATCGTTTTATATCTCCGGACTTAAAGTGGCGTTACAAATAGAATTGTTGAGGGCAAGACCTACAACTTTAGGAGAAGCCTTCTCCTTAGCCCGTATCATCGAGACCCGTTTTGAGGACGAGCGGTCCGCCTCAGCCATCGGCAAACCAAACGACCTAAACACAAGGTACATGTTCAAGATCTTGAGGAAACGACTCGCCATAAGCCGAACAAGGTGGAAGCTATCAAGTCAAGTGGGCCTAGTTTACTAGTGGAATCAAAGTATTACGCTGCCAATCAAGTTGGGTTGATTTTTAATCAAAGTAATGAAGCGATATACTATGTAAGAATACTTAAACTCGTTGCCGGACATCTGTGCCAGTATTTGTGTAAGCATATCTTGGACTTTGGGTATGATTTGCAAGAGGCGAATTTACAACTCAAAACATGAGATCCCGGAATCAAGATCGTTTTTAGACAACACCTTGAGGGCAAGGTGGTTTCTGAAGGGGTGGGGAGTGTTACGACCGCGAAGTCGCGGATAACTATCAAATAGGATTAGGATAATTATGATAGTTTAATATGTATTAAGATATGTGTTTGAGTCGTTTTAGGATAGGTATTTGTTTAGGAATGTTTATCCTTTCATCGTGTTTATCTTGTGTTTTATTCGGCCATATATACCGAATGAGTTTATTAATGAAAGTTAAGTTTTGGTCATATAAATAAATATCTGTGTTTTCTCTCTTTTATTCTTAGAAGCTCGCATCACGCTTGAAGGGGTGCCCTATCCCGATCTTCCTTTTTTTTAGTAATTAAACGGCATATGCCTTCAGTTCTTAAATCCCTAACTTCAAGCCATCTCAATGGTGATAAAAGAAAATATTTTCTCTCATTCTCTCATTCTCTCATTCACATTGTGTTGCTGTAATCATGTAATAACAAACATTTGAAACTATATTTCGAACTTGATTCTTTCTTCGATAGTTCTTGATTAGTTTCTAATCAAAGAAGTACAACTGCAAGCATGATCTGAAGTTCCATGGTGATGGATCATTCACCAAAAACGTAAAAATGGTAACCAACTCGTCTAAGATATCCTTTTACTACAACAACCAACTCAACCATAAGCCTTTCCTTTTAGTTACGCGAAGAACATGTTCCAATATCGCTATGCATAAATAATCACCCTGCAGAAACAATATAATCACAACATCATTTAGCAATTTCTTATTAACATTCATGCCATATTTTAGCTTTTCCTATGTCATTCTTAATTTAAGCGAATCGTCTGTTTCACTCTTAATGGAAAGCTAAAGTTATGCCATCTGAAAATGTGTAAACATAAAAGCTTAAACTACTTAACTTGTAATATCATATCCAAACATAAACAAAATTAATGCAAGTAACCAACAAACAAATCATATTAACCATGCCAAGTATTTATGTATCATATCTAAAACTTGTGATAAATTTGGCAATAGTATTTTAACGGGTAACAACTACTAAAAATGGAAAAGTAATGCTAGTGAGTCGTTAAACTGACATATATATATTCACTTAAAGAAAAAAGGAATATTGAGAGTTTCTAAGTTTAATCAAGAAAGCCCATGTTTATGTCCATATACATATATATACATATAAGGGACTAGCAAAATGCGGCCCTAATCATACTGCCTGCGACATGTTCTCTAGGAAATATGTGTATGCTAGGACCATTAACTATTCTCATCTCGAATACAATCATGCCATATTATAACCCATGGACACCTAACCTACCACGAGTGTTCCAAAAGTCTTCAAACAACGGGTGTACTGGTTCTAATCCAATGCCCACAATTCCGCTATGGACTCCAGTAACTACACCATGCGCAAATGAACGTCTTTGCTTTCAAATGTGATTTAGGTTCTTACTAATTAGTTAAAGGTTAAGTAACACTTGGGATTTAAATTGTTTTAAAAAAGTATTCATAGGTCAATTTAACCTTTTTGATCTCATAACCTATTAGGATTTTATAAACTGTGATTCAGTCGCCATCAAAACACGTTAAGAGAGGAGTGGTATTTTTCCTTTGCCTTGCTTGCCTAATATCTGCCAATGGTTTGCCTAAGCCCACAATAGTCACCCTTGACAACTTACCCATAGTGCATGTATATCAACTCAAAATATATCAGCTCATAGAGCATTCCCAGTACCTAACTTGATCCCTTTTGTGGTAATAAAAATTTACATTTAAAAAAAGTAACTAGCGTTCTACTATGAGAACTTTCATCTATGATGCACGTTGAATAACTGATCTAGATATGAAACAGTAGGAAATTTACTCACACACAACTCTGAATACACTTTGTTATAAGAAAGGTACGAATTTTAGGCAGGGAATTTCTATCTTATAATCAAAGAATTTAGTTCTCAGTAGTTGCAACAAACTTGCTAAACTAGCAACATCCTATGCTTGATACTCTTTGTGATGGGATATGTACATATATCAAATAATATATGTTCGAAAAATTACGTGAGCATATGGGGGCACACGCATTTACACAGATACGTTTATTAATGTAATTAATATATATTTATTGTATATTAATTATATTAATATGTTTCACGAAATAATTAAACGATCTTTAATTAGAATGTTAGACGTTATAACTAATTAATAGATATTAACAAGTGAGCGACTTGTTAGTACGAACACCAAACCCATGGGGTATTGGTTGTGACCGGTCGAATTAAAAGAATACAAGGGAGGAGAGTGTTGATTTATGAAACTTAAGGAGGTGCTCTAGTCTAACTTGGAGAACAAGTTTAGAAACTATATAAACACTCCTTAGATTCTTTAATCAAAGGTGATATACGATATACTAAATATTCATGCGATAGATATTTATCCCAAAAGTCCTACGCATGATTGCCCACACTTCTATCCTTTAAATCTTGTTTCTATAATATGATAATATTAATTTACATGCGTATGCATGATATGTATACATTATCACATGTAGTGTTTCCTTTTATATGTATATTCGATCACTGTTTATCCCTTTGTGGATCCGATCGTGTTTGGTTGCTTTATTCATGAAGCAAGAAATAGCATTCTAGTGTATCTTAGTGATGTGTAATGTGAGCACACCATAGAGGTTATCTACTTTGGTAACTTTATTAGTTTGTGAGGTATTCAATTTATACACACGCGTATATTTAAGAATGGTGTTTGTTTATTGCTAAAAGGTACACGCTTCTTGATCCCTTTGTTAATTGCATATTCTATACGTGATTTATATGTTCCGTTGTGTACTCGTGTTTTAATAGTTAGCCATCGTGTAGAATTTTTAGTTTTAAGTAATAAAATTTGACAAGATTAGGGTTCTTGATTAATTTTTTAAGCCCTTTAGACGTTTTATGCTTAAAGATTCGATCTTTGTGCATCAAGATTCAATCTTTATTGGTTATAAAATTAATTAGACGAATTCTAGGTTGTATGAAATTTATAAGATTAAAATTTGATGCATTTACTTGTTAATTGATCAGTTTTATGTTTAAATTAATTGTTAATTCGGCATCCATGATAAATACATGCAATTTATCATGGAGGGATATGTGATATAAATCTTGTTAATTGTTAAAATCTTTATGCAAATATAATGATCAATAATTAAAATATAGACAATAAATTTGATTTGGTAAGACCCACGACTTTAAAAGCTATGAAAGACCTTAGCTATGTCTTAATGAAGCCTAAAAGTTGCTTAAATCTTTATGTGTTATGTGGTATATATTTGTATATGGCTTACGCAATCGATTGTAATGTGTGAAATGTGTTGCTTAAATTTTCTTAGTTACAGAATATTCTTCTGGTTTAGTAAATGTATAAATAAGTGTGTGTGTGAGTTTTTATATAGTCACGTATGCATGGTTTGGAAATATTTGTGATGCAAGTCACTTTACTGTATAAGCTTCTTATATGTATGTTTTCATTATGTAACTACTAACAATGTATATATAAAGACTGAGCTGGAACTTCATTATATGGGAATGGAGTGTTGTCATATAAAGATAGATCTAAAATTCTTATGCATCCCTTTGGTTTTGTCTTTAGGCATGGATTTTTTGACTCAACTATTGTAATAAGCTTAGCAGGATTAATGAGTTGTGTAGCACCCAACTATGTTACATTGTGGTCGATTTTCAACCCGGCCATAACATGTTTTATAATCAGGGAATTGGTTAGTGTTATTGCACTTGATAGGTTTAAAGATCGGTACTTTATCTTCATACTCTTCACAAA
>BQNB010062144.1:0-36195 GCA_026074375.1 Tanacetum coccineum
GCATGAGGATTCTCACTCTCACGACCGTAAAATGGATTCGCTTGAACTAATTGAAGCAAATTCGTTTTAATCTCAAAATGATCCGCATTGATTTCTGGTAAAACAATAGCTTCTCCGTACCCTTCCGTGGGTGCTCGGAGTAGCTCTTCCATGGTACATTCCGCCATTTCAACAATAGTACGAAGCTCGGGTTCGACTATGTTTGGAGCACGTCCTTTTTTTTACGTCTCGGAATTATGACGTTTGAATTATTAGGATAATTGGAACGTCTAGTGCGCATGCACTATTTAAAGAAAATAAAAAATTTTGGTTTTTTCAAAAGTTTATTCACAATCTAATTTTAACGGACAACGAGAAAGACAACTTGAACCAAATAATCAAACTTACTTCACGGTAGCTCTTAAAAATTTTACTTTTTAAGGTGAGCCGTATCTCGTAAGTGACACAAATGGTAAGTTTTTAAATCTTTAATTCGAGTTGGGAACTTATTATGGATAATACCTCAATTGAAGGTATTATTTGTTGGTGTTCTTTTACCAACTTTGTAACTTTTTATATTCACAAATTGAAAGAGCAAATATTTTTGTCTTTTTGTTTTTAATCTTCTACTTATATTAAAAAGAAAAGAAAAATATTTTTTACTTTTTATTTTTTTAATTTTTTAAAATTTTTGATTTTCTTAAAAGCGTAACTTTCGAAAACGAAAGGTTCTCCAAATCACGATCGACAAACTTCAAACGAGAGAATCTTAATCACAAATCCCCGGCAGCGGCGCCAAAAATTGATTCGTAGAAAACCAACACACGTATTAAAATAATATATAATCAGATGGAAAATTAACAACCTACCCTTGAGGACAAAGGTAAAAAAGAAAATCTTCACAAATATATATAATATAATACGTATATTAACCGGGAAGTATGATTCCCGGGTCGTTATTCCCCAACGATTTGTGAAATTGAAACCACGTTTGATGTTCGGACAATGATTTGAATTGGAAACAAAGATTGATTTGATTATCTACTTCTACAATTTAAAATAAGCAAATGATAACAATTAAGCACGAAAACAAATAACGGGAAATCAAACTTTAACTAAAAACGCAAAACGGGAACCCTAAACGGCAATTACTAAAAAATTATTTTTCAAAATTTCAAACCTAAAATAATTTTTCTTTTAAATGACTCTAATGATAAAAAAGTAAGTTTAAAGAAAAACTTAGAACAAAAAACGGGAAGTTGAATTGAGCTTTTTAAAAACACGAAAAACCGAGAACTGGGAACATTATCGTTCTTTAAAAATTGAAATTTGCAATATTAGGACCCCTACGAAAGCTAAACCAATTTTCCTATAAACTTTATGATAAAACAAAATTTTCTAAAAAAAAATTATATTTTTTTGATTATTTTTCTATTTTTTATGATTTTTTAAAGTTTTTAATAAAAATAAATGTTTAAAAATACTAAACTAATTATAAAAATTCTGGAAAAAATTCAAAAAATAGCTTGAACTAATTAGATCCTAGGAAAAATAAGTTTGAAATCACAGCTTAATGAATAAGCTGCAAAATAAACTATAACAACTTATTAAGCTTATGAGGGCTAAATGTGTATAAAGATTAAATTGTGTAAGAGTCTACCGAAAAAGACCCCAAGGCGCAGTGGTAGTGAGTGTGTGTTGTGGTGTTATAAAAGGGTTGAAAGTGTTGAGGTCGGGGGTTCGAGTCTTGCTCACCCCCGATTTCCACTTTCCCCCTTTTTTTATTTTTAAAAACTTATAAAAGCAAAGTTGTTAAGCACCTAAAAATAAGCAATTTTAATAAAAGTAACTTTTATGAAAAGCCCTTAAATAAGCTTTAAACAGCTTATTATATAGACAAAAACTCTTACTGATTTTTTTGGTTTTTATAGAAAACTTAAATAAGCTACTAATACTATATAAGCTAAAGTTAAGGCACTATAATAAGCTATAATTTGCTAAAAATAAGCTAATGAGCCTAAACAGATACTAAAAAATAAGAAGATTAAGCTAAAAGACTAAATAAGCTCTAGTATTCAAAAACTAATAACCAAACAGGCCTACAGGGACCTTTGAGCTTATTTTTAGATAAGCTCTTGGATCCTTGTAGGGAAATGGAATATGCATAGCCTATACACTACACTAAATAAGCTTCTTAAATCGACCTTTGAAAACAAAGTTTGAGACTCACTTGCTTATTACAAAAGTTCTTTGAAAACAGACCCTAGGCTCAAATCATGCTAAATTTTATTTTGAAACTGAAAAGACAAAAGGCTTATTTGACAGCTTAAAACAGATAACCTAATAAGCTTAATAAGCTAAAATAAGCTCAAAAATACTTAAACTACCTCTTAATCTACTTGTGCAAGAAATTTGAAAAGCTAAAAGTCATTTTAACTAGCTGAAAATTAAGACTAAAAATGACTAATTGCAGTTTAAAAGCTGCTGTATTGCAATTTGACATGCATATGATACTACTTCTAAGACTCTATTAATGCCAGTCCTAAAATTATATTTCTAAACACTCTAAAATCTCAAGTCCCTACAATGAAGTAAGCAAAAGACACAACTGAATCTGAATTAAGCAATAATCATTAAATCTAGACAAGATTATGACCCTATGAAAACTTAACTCATGAAAAACTGAATTAACCTATTATGACTTATGATACTAAGCTTAACAAACCTTAAATGAGAGTTTTAAGCTAATACAAAGACAAATGGTCAACAACTAGCTATTATCTTGTGGTTAAATCTATTGTGCCATAACACTCCTTTAAATCCATATTAATTACTCTTTTAAACTTGCTAATTTGTAAATCTATTTATTTTAAAACCTTAAATACAGATAATGAACAACTTGAATAAGCCTAATAAGCAGTTAATCACTAAGTAAATGAAGCTAGAAATATAAGCTACTACTTTTGCTAATTATTTATTTGGTTTGTATTGATTATGACGTTTATAAAAAATATTTTTTACGAGGAAAACTCAGGTTCTACATAATTTAATCTAAAACAGATGATTAAAACTAGTTTAAAAAGATAGAAAAGACAGATTTATAGCTACAAATAAGAGTCTAATTTAGCTAAAAATAATGAAATACGATATTAAGCTAAATTACTTGGATTAGAAAAGTAAACATACAATTGCTAGCATAACAAGGAAGATTATGGGCTCAAGGAGCTTCTTACTGCTCTAGCTTATCTTTTGGATAAGCTAGTTAAGTCAATGGGGTCTTCCATTGTTAACCCATCATCCATAAGTTATACCAATTTTCACATGGATTATTATTAGGTTACCTGATTATTTTGGTTTTTAAAGTAGTTTTAAGTTTGATGATGAGCTCAAAATACAGCTTATAGACTAGAGTGCTTATAAGAGCTTAACACAAGCTTATGAAACAGTAACCAATATTTGAGAGATTTTAAAAGTTTAAAAGTAAAGACAATTTATGAAAACTAAAATGAGGATTTTATTAATTGAAAACTGAGTACAAAGCATAGAAAGATAGATTACAAATAGCTGAAAAGAAAAATTACATTTAAACTAAAAAGTTACATAAGCTATATTTTTAAAAGCTAAAAATTACTAAAAAAGAAGATGCTCTTGTGTGTGAATGAGGGGCTTATATCATAGTCATTGCTGAAGCTTCTAGGCCAAATGTGGTTACTCGCCCTTTCTTCCTCAACCATTTATTCAAACTCAATCATGGATATCGATTGTGAGCATTGGGATTTGATTTTGATACACGGATGCAAAGTGGCAATCCGTATGTGTCAGATCCATGTGCTTCTTTTGTGAGCGTTTTAGGGTTAAAATCATCTCATTATTTGTGTGTTTGTTGTCAGAAACCGCTGTGTCTTTCCCTTTTGGTATTGGCCAATCACAAAGCTTTGGTGAAGTATAACTCGACCAAGGTGTCTATCACTTGTATTGACTAAGCCATGTAGGCAATTTGAAATTACCCTTGGATTGAGCTCCGAGGTTAAAGGGGACGATGGTCCCCATCTTTATGTGAACAGTGAAAACTGTATTTCCCGCGTGAAAAACTTTTAAAAGAGAAAGGGGTTTAACTTTTCTTTTACCCGGGTCACTTTGGACTTATAAAAGGGTTTTGGGCCACGGGGTGTTTTTGGGCTTGGGCTTGGATTTGTTATAAGGGTTTAACGGGTGTTAACTCTTATAATTAAAAGAGTTAACACCGTTAGGGTTTAGGGGACCATTTTTGCAATTTGGTTTAACTTTGAGGGACTGTTTTGGGAAATTTGGGTTTTGACTTTTTATGGTTGACCACTGTTGACCATGAGTTGACTTTTGTTTACTTTGATAGCTTTCTCCCGGCGCTTTTGCACACTCATTCCGTTCCCTGTTCGTGGTTTGTCCGGTTATTGATCGTTGTTCTTGGCGATTTTTTGCAATATCCGTACCTACACAATCATAGAGAAAAAACAAGCAATATTCAAGCATTTAAAGCATAATTTTGTCCTTTATGGGTTATTTTTGATATAAAACGGATATGTGTTTTCACACATATCAGTAAACATCATGGAGAGGTGAATCATGGGGGCATAAAAGCAGTCTACTCTACCTCATGGGTGGGTTAAATTAGTTCTGGTGAAGGGGATGGTTGAGTGGGTTGTGGAGATAATGATGGTGAAGATGTGATCCTTGAGGGTGACTGTTGTTGCTCTTCATCATGTGCTTGTATCAACATATTCTCAAACAATGGTGTCACTACCCCTGAATACCCCTTAGAGGCTCTCCTCATATTACTAAACAGTTTACTTGTAAGAGTAAGAGTGGGATAAGTTCTAGTATGAGGTAAGAGTAACCTTTGTTGTTTGTTAAGAAGGAGTTGAATAAACCTGGGATATAATAAGAATTTGTGTGGGCTATCCAAATTCTTAACCATAGCTTCAAAGATGAATTTAGAAAAGTTAAACCTCCCCCCCCCCCCCCCTTTGGGGAGGCCCCTTTTTAACTAATAAAGATTCCATCAGGTTGTTGCTTCACTTGTAGTCCCAAAAAGAAAGTGAGTTCTCCCATGGAGCTCATTTGGAATCTTTTGTGCATACAATCTTCAAACTCTGTACACATAGACTTCTTTGTAGAACCAAAAATAATGTCATCCACATACACTTGGACTAACATAATGTCACTCTTTTTCTTCTTGATAAACAATGTTTTGTCTATGGTACCTCTCTTGAAACCATTTTCCATCAGAAAAGAAGAAAGTGTCTCATACCAAGCTCTAAGGGCTTGATGAAGACCATAAAGAGCTTTAATCACCTTATAGACTTTGTTTGGATGAGCAGGATCAACAAAGCCTAGAGGTTGATGGACATACACCTCCTCTTCAATAGTGCCATAGAGAAATGCACTTTTAACATCTATTTGGTAGACAACAAATCCCATGTATGATGCAAAGGCTAAAAATAACCTAATTGCCTCTATCCTAGAAACCAGTGTGAAAACCTCATCATAATCTATACCTTCTTCCTGTCTAAACCTTATGCTACAAGCCTTGCTTTGTTTTTCACAACAATACTTCTCTCATCCCTTTTATTCTTAAAGACCCACTTTGTGCCAATTGCCTTTTTCCCATATGGCAAATCAACAAGTACCCAAACCTTCTGTAATTTGAACTGTAGCAATTCCTCTTGCATTGCTTCTACCCAGCTTTCATCTTGTAAGGCTTGTGATATGTTCTTGGGTTCTTCTTGGGAGAGAAAACATGCGAACAGACAGTTCTGATGGTCTTTATGATTTGTTCTGTTCTGATTATAGATGTAGCTTACCAAAGCTTGTTGTACTGAAGAAGCCTTTTGGATCTTTCCTCTTGTTTGAACTGCTGATTTAGGATCTCCTAGAATTTGACCTTTAGGGTGATCCTTATGAACTCTGAGTGTGGGAATAGGACTAACATCAATGGTGTTATCCATATTGTTGAAATCAGCCTCTGCACCCACATCATCATCATCATAAGCTCCACTGAATATGCCATCATTTGGAAATGCATTTGAAACATCTTCTAAGTCAGGCATATTTGGATCAGTGGGTAGATCAGCATTAGGGAGAGACAAAAGATGATTTGTCCTCCAAGATAGACAAAAGATGATTCACCAGTATTTGCACCTGTGGGAGTACTAGCAGCACTAACATATGGTGTGTTGGCAGTATTAACAGATGGCCTACCAGTATTAAGTTTGTTAATACTGGTAGCCTGAGCTGCCCTCTTTGTAGATGCACTTTTCCTCTTTTCTTCTTCAAAGGCTTGCCTTGTAGCATCATCCACAGCTTGAGCAGCCATTTCTTGAGCCACCATCCTCTCAAGATCATCTTTCAAGGCTTGTTCAGCCGCAATATCTTCTGAATCCAGTTCACCCTTGTCATTAGGAGCATTTTCAGAAGATTTTTCTTGTGCGTCTTGAATAACATCTTCTACTGGAATCCTTGGTCTATGAGGATGTAATGGAAGCAGTATGTACTCCTGAGTAGGTTCTTTATCTTTTCCTGATGAACCTGCAACATAAGATTCTTGTGTACCTGCATCCACAGTTATTTGATTTTCTACACTAACAGAGATATAGTTCATTGTGTTGGTTAGAAAATCAACATCAAACATCCAATCAGGACCACTTCCTGCCACATTAGGTTGATATTTAAGAAAATCAATGTGTAAGTTCTCTTCTACTCTTTTGGTTTGTTTGTTGTATACTCTAAAAGCCTTACTAGTAGTAGAGTATCCAAGCAAATAGCCTTCATCTAATATCCCATCAAGTTTTCCCAAGGGATCTAAGGTGTTCAAAATGGTCAAGGGGCACCCAAAAGGTCTCATAAAACTAATACTAGGTGGTTTACCTATTAATAGTTCATAAGGTGTCTTATTTTAAGGTTTTATCACTAATACCCTATTTAGTACATAGCAAGCAGTGTTTACTGCCTCTGCCTAAAATGAGATAGGTAAAAGTGAGTCTGTTAGCATAGTTCTAGCTGCCTCAATAAGGGTCCTATTTTTCCTTTCTGCAACACCATTTTGTTGTGGAGTTCTAGCCATACAAAACTCCCGTTTTATCCTTTTCTTAGCACATAATTCATTCATAGCATGGTTCTTAAACTCTGTCCCATGATCACATCTAATGATTTTAACTTTGTGGTTCAATTGGTTTTCTAAGCCTATGATAAATTTACAAAGGATTTCAGCTGTTTCAACCTTAGTAGCTAAGAAAAATACCCAACTAAATCTGCTAAAATCATCAGTCACAACCAAACAGTACTTCTTCTTATTAATACTTTCTACTAAGACAGGTCCAAACAAATCCATATGAAGTAATTCTAAGGGCTTTCTGATGGTTCTTTCTAACTTGGCCTTACATGAGGCCTTATGTTGCTTACTCTTTTTGTAGGCAACACAAGTGTGGTCATTCACAAAAACTTTAGAAGGTAGGCTTCTAACTAGGTGTCCTTTAACAAGTTTGTTTATATTTTTGAAATTCACATGACCTAATCTCCTATGCCACAATTTAGACTCATCTGTTGTTGCATTTAGATATAAACAAGTTATACCTACAGAAGGAACAATGTTCTTTAAATCCAAACTGTACACACCATTTTGTCTAGGAGCTCTAAGTACAACTTGATTTTCATCAAGAAGCTTAAAGCTAGGAGACAAAATAAGGCATTCAGTGTCAGTAAAGAGGACACTGTTTTTCTTGTCACACATTTATGAGACAGAGAAAAGGTTAAACTTAAGTTCATCTACAAAATAAACATCATCAAAGTCTAAATTAGCAGTTCTGGTTTTACCTTTACCCGTTATTTTACCTCCTTTGGGGTCACTTCCAAAAGCCATAAAGCCTCCATTATAATCTTCATAATCTGAAAGATAAGCTTTGTTGTCAGTCATATGGCTAGAGCAACCACTATCCACCACTGCATGATCCTGTAAACAGATCTCTGGATTGACCTACACAAAAAGTAAGAGAAATCAGTATCTCTTAGGGACCCAAGTCACCATAGACTTGGATATCCCTTTTGGGTCAGCATACTCAAACTTCTTGAGTAGGAAAGATCCTTTTTCTTTGGACTCATGATCCATGTAATTTCCCTTAGGCCTCCAAACCCACCTTGACTTCTTAAGATCATTATTCATCTTACCCTTACCAGTATTAACTACTACTTGTGTCCCAGCAGTAGTCATATTTTTAACCCCAGAAGTTTTAACATCTTGTTTTAAGTTTTTGGGTCTAAAAGCTAGTTTTGTGTAGTAAGACCTCTTGATTTGTGAAGATGAGGCTCTTGGTCTTACATTGTCCATTCTTGGGTAAATTGGTCTAACAGCACTACTAGTTTGTGTTATTTTTGGGGCAAATGGTCTAGCAGTACTAACAGACCTAGCAGTACAAACAGACCTAGCAGTATTAATAGTTTGTACTGCTCTTTTCTCATTTGGCCTAACAGGATTAACCAAACCTGTTCTGGTTAGTACTCCTGATGGGACAAAAGTCCTTCTTGCTTGAGGGTAGTTCAATTTATTTGAAATTTTTTGATGATTAACCCTTTTAGCATTATCCCATACTGGTTTGACCACCCTTTGACCAGTATTGACCACATTTTTCAGCTTAGGTTCTGGGCTCTTTTTGTCATAAAAATCACAATCTTTGATCAAATGGTCAGTGCTCTTACAGACAAAGCAAGCTTTTATTTTCTTAAATCCAATTCCTGCTTTCTTAGAAGTTTGACCAATTTTATCAACTTGAGTTTTAGCTGTTTGAGTTTCATTAGTCTTAACAGGACTAACTTCAGACACATCATTCTCATCATCTGAGTTCCAATCCTCAATGATGACTTTATCTTTGTTAATGTTTGGTGTAGACACAACTGATTCATTGACAGACTTAGGTTTTTCAACATTTACTTCATTTGTATTACCTACAGTCTCACTAGTTTTAGATTTACTAGTGTCAGCATTAAGCTCAGTTGTTTTTGACTCAATGATTTTCTTTCTAATGGCATATTCATCTAAACCTGCAAATGATATGTCAGCTCTTGGGGTTAGGAAGTTCCCTGTTATAGGAGGGGGAACAACATGATACCCATCTGCTTTGGAAAACCTATCATTTGTTGGTGTGGACTCTTCATCACTTAATCTGACTCAAAAACACTCATACTGAATCTCACTATCAGGTTCAGACGTTGTCATGTCATTTCATTCAATTATGTGCCATATCATAAACATTTTTATCATGGGCACCATTTACTGTTTAGTAAAATATTAAGACGTTTGTATGGATACCAACCCATTTAGCTATCTTAATATTCAACTCCATCTCTTTCCCTTAATAACTTCTCTAAGTCCCGGTTAGGTAGTTGATTTTAGATTACTCTGCATTTAAGCTCATAGTGTTTGAACTTATAGATTTCACACCCAAGCCAGTTCATTCTTTTCAGGTCCAATACCTGATTCTAGTACTATAGAGGGTTAATTCCATAACCCTGAAATTTCTAGTCTGGCTCTTTCATGTTTTTATCATTTGCTATCATAGTTCGTTTTGAGAGTTTTAGAAAGATTCAAGGAATTGTTTAGAACATGTTGTTGTACCATCATTATCAGAAGACATTGATGAGTTTAAGAGAGAGATGGGCCATTAAATCATAATTAACTGTTCATCATAATCATTGAGCTCGGTAGTCAAAGGCCTCCTAGACCATCTTGAGCCACCAGTGCTTGTGATGATGGTTCATTTGCAGTTACATTCCTCCTGCCATTATCGCCATAAGATCTTTTCCCTTGGTTCCATCCTGGTTTTCATTCCTTAGCAAAGTGCCCTTTCCTGTGACAGTTGTAGCACTCAACTTGTGACTTATCAAAGGTAACAGGTTGTTTTCCTTTGAAATCCAAGTTCCTTCTTGTCTTCTTGATGAATCCTTGCACCCTAACAGTCAACATGGCTACTTGCCATCTAATATCCAATTCTTCCAAGTCATCTTGATTAATCTGCTGCAAATCCTCATTATCAAGTAGAGGACTGGTTGTCTGTTGTGCAAAGAAAGAGCACACTACTTCATCAACACCTGGAGTAGATGAAACCTGACATAATGAATTAGTTCCTACAGCAGTATTAACTCTAAAATTTCCACTAGCAGTACTAACATTATTAGTTCTACAAGTATTCTCAAAGGACAGAAAAGCCAAGTTCTGAGAATTTGATGTGGAACTTGAAGACCTTTTCATCTCATCTTCATAGACCCTAAGGTTGTTATAGAGATCATCAATATTAGTCTGTTGCTAATGTCTGGCTTCATTTTCTCAAAATTTAAAGCAATTTGACTCCATGAAGGAGGAAGACTTCGTAGAAATTTTTGATTGATATCTTCCTTTGATACTGGAGCAGCATACACCTCTAATTGACTTATGAGCTTTTGGAACCTATCATAAGCCTTATCCAGACTTTTATTTGGTGCAGTAGTAAAGTTTTCAAACTGATGTTTTAGAACATTCTTCTGTATCTTTTTGGATTCTTCATTTCCTCCAAACCTTGATTTGATTGCCTTCCAGAGAGATTTAGCATCTGGAACATTATGAAACTTAAGGAGATATTCATCAGGTATTGCTAAAAGCAAGATGCTCTTAACTCTTCCTGATTCGCTTTGGCAGCTAAGTGTTTTGTAGTTTTTAGTAACAGGAGGAGCAGAAGACCAGATTTATCTCCGTGTTGGTGCAAAATGTTCCTTCTTATAGATCTCCATTGACAATAAAGTCCCATAAATGTGGAATCTGTGTAACAATATATTACGCGTTGCGTCATGCTCCCAAATAATCATATTCCTCACCTTCTTGATGATAGGATTTTCATTGCTGTAATAGTTGGTGGAGGAGTGTCATGTTCTGCCATCTTACTGGTTTGAGTGTAGATCTGTTTCAAACAATAGAGTTCTTCTTACTCAGAGTTTCCATACAAGCTCTGATACCACTTGTTGGATCCCTTACTGAATGGATCTTGAACCTTTAGCTTGCAAAGGGTTTGCTACTTTAGATCAATCCAAAGCAACAATAATGAGACCACAGATTTAACACAATGAATTATGCGGAAACTCATCAATAATGCAAAGAAGAGACATTATTAAGGTAACACAAGAGATCTTCTATCAAACTACACTTTTATATAAAACTTGAATCATCCTAGGTTCATCTATTACCTTCTAATTAATCTCTATTAATCTATGTTGATCTATATCAACTAACTATGACTAGGGTTCATTTTATACACCAAGGGAACCCTAATGGGCTTTACAAAACACGTATAGAGATCATGCATATCTCTAACTCTAACAAACTAACTTCTGCATAAGCAGACTTAACTATTACATAACCAGTGCTAACTTATAATGAACTACCAGTACTAACTTAAAATGAACTAACTATGCTAACTCTTCTACCAGTACTAACAAGTGTACTGGCAGAACTAACTATATAACAAACATAATTAAGTCTTGTATACATAATTCCTAACAAGTACTTTACGTGATACATTCCATGTTTACGTGTTGCCTAAGTAGCTTAGACCACTATTTGCCCGTAATATCATGAACCGTTAATTACCTTTAACCGACTGGCTCGTTAAGTAAGCACGAGTGAGTAAATAGATCTATTAGGACTAATAATCCCTATCCGGGTTTGGTGATTCTTACTGGTCGTGTACGACTGATATACAGGACAACAGATGTATTTCATGTCAAAACTAGTTTGGGTGGTCTTTGGTCGGACACCAACCAAGGCAATTTATATGGCAATGTACATGCTACCTTCCAATTAGCTTCGGTGTCATGAGCTTAGTGCAATGTAAATACTTTTCTTTTGTGAAGTTGTATCTGTTATAACTGTCACATACGTGCTAAAATCTTGTAGTCCACTATATCAACGTTTGAAACTAAACCTATGAATTCACTCAACAATTTTGTTGACGTTTTAAGCATGTTTTTCTTAGGTGCTTAGCTGGTTTTATCATGACGTGCTGCTGGAAGTCTTTGTGCTATGTGACTTCAACCATTTTCAAGACTATCATATTTGTTACTCGTTGCCCTTTTTATTAAAAACTAAATTACTACTTTTGCTATCTTTAATTAATGCTTCCGCTTTGTATTAACGTTGAAATGGTTTGTAAAACTTTATTATTTTGAACTTATGCAACGCGTGATGATTTTTCTAATACGTACCCCCTTGGAGGTCGTTTTCTATGCTTGTACATGAGACAGTTATGACGTTACGCCCCCGGATACGTATTCCGTCCAGGCCCCGTTTAGGGGTGTGACATTTTTTAAGCAAATACTGTCCGCCTGCCCGAACTACTAAGAAGATGGAGGAGATCAATAACTTTCAACAAGAGCCTGACGAGACTCTTTACCAAGCTTGGGAACGCTTCAAAGAATTGTTGTTGAGATGTCCTCAACATTATTTAATGAATATGCAGGAAGTGATCTTGTTTTACAAAGGATTGGATGTACCTACTAGATAAATTCTTGATTCCAAAGGTGCCATGCCATCTATGAATGTTGCTGCTATGAAGAAAGCCATCCAAGAGATGGCTGATCATTCTCAAAAATGGCATAATGAAACGTCTACTAGGACTAGAAGTACTGACACTTCGGATGGATTAGCTGCTATTCAAGTTCAACTGCACAACCTTGGAAGGGAGATTAATAAAGCCAATGAAAAAGTGTATGTTGCTCAAGTGGGATGTGAATCATGTGGTGGACCACACTACTCTAAAGATTGTCCACTTAAAGAAGAAGGTAAAACATTTGAAGAAGCATACGACACTCAATTCAGAGTACCATACCCCCAAGGAGGAAGATATAGAGCAGCTGCTCCGGGATTCTACCAACATGATAATGCAAATCCTTCGTATCAAGAGCGATGACAAACAATGAATGAGTCACTGAGCAAGTTTATGGTTGAATCTGCTAAAAGACATGATGAAAACTCTAACTTGATAAACGAAATTCAAGCAGCGACGGATGCTGCTATTAGAAATCAAGGAGCCTCGATCAAATCTTTGGAAATTCAAATCGAACAAATAGGCAAAGTACTTCAAGAAAGGGGATTTGGAAGTCTTCCTGGCTCGACCGAAACAAACCCGAGAGATCATGTCAAGTCGATCTCGACTACTGTTGAAGCTGACATGCCCTCAATACGCCGTATCGACCCCAGCCGATACGCCGTATCAGGTCCACAGAAAAGAACGCAGATTTTCAAGCCAAATCGATTGGTAGTTCCTTTTTCGAGTCGATTAATTGATGATAGTTATGATGAGATGGATGTACTGGATTCTGCTACCTATTTAAAAAAGTCGCTTAGGGAAAGACCAAAAGATGGGATATCAAATTGAAATAATCAATGAAGGTAAAAGACTCGGTAGTTCTTAAAGATTATCTACCTCTAAAGGAAAAAAACCCAGGGAGTTTTACCTTACCTTGTTATATTAATAATATCTGTTTTGAAAAGGCCTTAGCAGACTTAGGAGCTAGCGTTAGTGTTATGCCTTTGACAATCTTTACCAACCTAGGTTTAGGTGAATTAGCTCCTTGTTTCGATAAAATATATATAATATATAATATCAAATATTAATAGTATAGAGAGTATAGAGAGTATCCCATTAGATATGAAAATTTACTTGAAGACAAGTAAAAGTTTATCTTCCGGGTGTCGAAGTCCCAACGAGAGATGAATAGAAAAACACGAAGGCGTTTTGTTTTATGCTTGAATAACGAATATTTTTGATTTTGATTTTAAACTAAAAATTTAATAAACTATAGAAAAACTAGATAGCAAATAACAAGCAATTAAATGAAGAACGCCAATTTACTTTAACTAGCATAAAATTAACTACTAGCTAAACATGGCAACTAAGCTAACAATAATAAAAAGCATATTAAGCTAAATTAACTAAAACTACTAATTAAAGAGAAAGGAAGAAAAATAGAACCCGAATGACGAACCGAAAACGAATAAACCCACCCGATTATATAAACTAGACTTAATGCTAAGTTTATTTCTTAATTAAAATTTATTTACTTAATAGATTATAAAGTTTTTAAACTTTATTCTCTAATAAGCTAGTAAAATATAACTAAGCTATAAACTTAGACAACAAGCTAGCTTATGCAACGCGTAAGCTCCGCGCCTCATGAGTTGAACCGAATTCACCATCTCAAAACAAGAAAAGTTAGGACGAATGCTAATAAGCCAAATGATATCTTAAAATTTCTAAACTATCCTCGTTACCATTCTACTACAAGTTTAATATAAAAACTACTCTTATACTAATTAATATCTAGATGATGGACTTCTAACTATTTGTACCTAATAGACAAATGCTAAAATTGTTATAAGACTTTATATATAGAATTGATTCCATCTAGCAAATGAAATAAGCTAAATAAACATTAGAACCGATTAAGCCGATCCATTAACAATAAGACAACAAAAGTTTAAACCAGTAATCATAAACCAACAGTAAGCTATTATTGCACCAAAATGAAAATCAACTCAAAAGTACCAATGCTTTTTAAATCAAGAGAAATAATCTAACCAAAACTAGTCTAGCAATTAGCAAATCCAAGCTTATCCCGATTAATCTAAACTTAGAAAGCTAACTCAATTTGAACCAAAATGAACCGGGTCCTATTAAGCTACTGATTTTAGACAACCAAACTATATCTAACCGAACACCATTTAAGCACACCCAAAATAAAATCCTTATAACTAATAAGCCGATTCAACCAAACCGAGAACTAGCTTAAGCAAATTTCATTAAGCAACCCGAACCAAATAAGCAATCCTCGAACATAAGCAAACCTATATCGAATCCAAAATAAGCCAGTTTTTTTTATTATAAGCTGCGACTAATGAGAACAAAAAGTAAAAGTCGAACGAATCCCAACTCAAACCTGGAAAAACACTTCAACCTATTCGATTCAACATCAATCAATCGAGTCCATATTTAAACAAATCAAACCGGTGCGATACAAGTTAAATTTAAACTATGAAAGGAAAATAAAATAGAGACAAATCTCCTCGTTCTAAACTAACCTACTGCTATCTATCACTTCATCTACAAAAAAAATGAAAAAAAAATACAACCACAAAAAAAAATGGAATGTTAAGATATGTCAAGAATCTCTGGCGTCTGCCCCTCATCTACCCTTTTAAATGCGTTTTTCATACGCAGTGGTACCAAAAAGAAAATGGACTCCATTCATCGTGGGCTTATTCATCTCCATTTATCCAAATGGGATGAATATTGCAATTTCATTCAGGTGGGCTGCATTTTGTGCTCATTAATTAGTTGGGCCGAGTCTCATCTTCCAATCTTGAGCCGGAATGGATGGACTGCACATGTATTAGTTGGAATTAATAAGTATGGGTCGGTCCGGGCCATATAAATGGTGTCGGGCCAGCCCAATAAGAGATGAAACACCGTTGGACTTGAATTCTCACGCTCTTTCCAATCTCGTGCTCGGTTTCGTCTGGTTTTGTCTTTATTTTTGTCTTTTTCTTGATATCCATACTTGCACATACACAAACATAAAAAACAAGCATATATTTGCCATATTAATTATGTTTTTGGTCTTTTGGGTTTGTTTTTCAAGGTAAAAGATATGTATAAAATAGCGAATACCAAATTCCCCCCATACTAAATATTGTCGTGTCCTCACGCAATGTAATAAATACACGATTAAAACTAAAAATTCTAATCCCCCCAAACTAATTACCTTGAAAAGTAGCAAAGTGCTCATTTAAAGGTATTAAGGAATCAATAGTTTGAAAAGCCCCGTTTTTACCATTTTTTTTAAATGTATACACTTATTCCTAATAATATTTTTGATTTTTTTTTCAACAACTAACTAATTTATTTGACTTTCGTTATTTTCATAACTGTTAGGGATCATAGAACAAAATGCATTTCGATCTGAGAATGCCCCAAAAAGGATAAATTCATCGTCCCCGATTTTTCACTTGCTCCAAACCAAGCTTAAAACAAAAATGCAAACCATTAATATATGATATAAATGCTAAACAACTACTCATATTTGCAACTTGTAAACTTTTCACCTCCTACAGTTATATATATCTTCTAAGTGTATGTGCAATTCTGAAATTTAAACTTTTGGTCCATGATTTGCAATATTCCATGTTTCAATTCACGTTTCATTCACACACCGAGAATAATGAGTTTTGCAACGGCGAAATTATACCCCACGTAGCGACTTCACGTCCTCGGTCACATCCCAACCTTGCGTATAAGTGACCAGCTTTTGACACCCACTAAGACGTAATATCGGACTCAACGACCTTACAGGTTTCATCAAAAATTCTCCAGGTTTCCTGTATACATAAGCTTATAAAATAGAATAGCCAAAGTTGAAAATGCATAATTTGAATTTAACAAAAAAGAGATCTATTTATTAAGAGTCATCGTACTAAAATTAAACACTTATAGCCGATTGTAGGGACGCGCGAGGGGCGGGAGTACGGCCTGACTTGGTGGAGAGTAGGGTGAGCCGAATGTTATATGAGTTGACTATTGTGTAAGGGACGTATCATCGCAATAGCGCTTATCGCGTTTTGATAGTGTAACTTTCCGTATGAAAAAGTTGCTATATGACTAAAATAATATCTGAGCCACGCGTCACAACATTTATCAGGTCTCGATTATTATTCTACTATGTGGCTTTCTTTAGAAGCTGTAAAATCGGTTTGTGAAGCCCCAAGATTGCTGTAAACTTTTATCATGCCCATAGTATATATTGTATTATATTTTTTTCATTTTCCTCATATAATCATTTTTCTTTCTTTTTTTTATCTAAGAAGATCTTCTTTTTTGAAAAATCCAAGTAGAAATTTGAACGAAGCTAAATTTTTTGTCTATTTACTACATAATATTATTGATTTAAGTTTAATCTTCAAAAATAACACGTAAATTAATCAGGTTAAGAGCTTATGGGAGAAAAGCCACAAATTACACACATGAGCTCTTAAGATTTCCAAATAATCCTTGTTTAGCATCAAACTCATACTTAACTCTATCTTTTTTTGTTCTTCGCGAATAATCTCGATACGCTAAGCCCCTAAAGTTAAGAAACAAGAGCTAATCTCACACCTCGATCGGTCAAAATTTACTCTATTCTACCAGCAGGAAAGTCAAAATTGTGACAAAACACTTATTTTATTTTTTTTAATTTTTAAATTTTTTCATTTTTTTTGAAATTTTGGTGGTAAAAACAAGATTACGTGAAAACAACGACTGCAGGCATAATCAAATCAAAGATCCCCCCTCCCATACTAGAATTAAACATTGTCCTCAATGTTTTAAGAAGTGTCTCTACTGTAAATCCTAAGCCTTTATGGAATTAGCTAAAGATAAACGTTAGTCATTAGATTAGATATCGAAGTCCCAAATGAAGCTGAGGATGTAAGCACTTTTGATCGAAGATAAAACGCGTGAGCACGAAGCTCAAACCGGCAATCCTGGCTAATACAAAACTAAAACACAAAACACGGATAATATAAAAAGCGAGTCACCGCACAACAACAAAAACACTCATTAGCAAATCGAGAAAGAATATAGAATGGATAACAATGGGTTGCCACCCCAAGGAAGCGCGCCTGTTTTTGTTAACCGATCACAAGCTCGACTCGACCCCGAATGTAAGGTCCATGTGGAGCAAGTGGAAAGATAAAATCTCCATCAGGACCTTTCATTCAGTGGTTTTGGATAAACATGATTTCATGAAGTTCCACTTCGATGAGAATACATCACATAAAAAATGATAAATGGAGATGCCGGGGATCAAAAATGTATAATCGCTCCTACAGGTGAGAAGAATATGTGAGCAATGATAAGAGAGAAAAGGAAAGAAAGATCCTTAACAATATAAGCGAAGAAGAGGTTCACTTAAAAGATATAAATCCATATCTAGGTGAAGTGGGATGGTGGGTCAAAACATTAGGCACATGAACCTTGTTCTCTTGTGGAAAAATATCATCCACCCACATCCATTGGTAAGATTGTCCCAGCTCGGGCTCAAACTTAAAGCAGAAATGATCATACTCCGATGGAGATATGATGTGAGCAAGTTCATCGGCGAACTCCTCAAGATAAAAATACACTCACTATCGGGAGTAGTGGTACTGAGCCACTACTCTTTTCTTTTAATATTATCGCATCAGAATAGAAAAGCTTCATAATCCAAAAAGAATAATCAGAACGGTAGTGTGCGCCACTACTTAATTCTCTTCCAAATCCAAAGCAGAAAGTTTCAGATTCGGTGAAGAATAATCAAAGTGTTGCTCCCATCCAAGAAAAGGTTAAGAGATGTGGAGGAAGAACTTGTCTTAACATCGAAAGATGGGGTGGATTATCTTCTAATGACTTCGATGTACAATAAGAAGCTTGACTACATTCAATTTGTTCACGAAGAATATCGTCTTAGATTGATAAAATAAAATCATCATCCGATCCCTCCAAGTTCGGACTAACAATCCCACCACTCATAAGGCTGACATCTCAGCATCGGATGTGATGCATTCGACATAATCGATTGTTTCTCATAAGAATCGTCATCACTCAAAGAAATAATCATTGTTGGAATTTATGATATTCCATAATGTTCTGTAAAAGCTTAGAGGGGTAGATTGTTACAAAAAAGGCACATCAAACACATTATCAGGAATACCCTCGACTCACCTTGGATTGGGGACAAGGTTCTCATCACCTAAACTTTATATACTTTGTCTGATTCCATTGCCGAATATTGTCAAGATCTCGTCCCCCATAGCTTAGAGAGTTATACGAGTCTCCATTGTTGGTAAGACGGGTGCGATTGCAATGGTATAACGTCCTTCTCATCATCGTAGCAGATGGAAAATCTTCCAATAACGATCCTTTAGCCGCTTGCTCTTCCTGCAGTTGAGAATTTGTTGTATGATAATTCATCTCCACGACCGTCGGAAGAACTTAATTTGGAAATTGCTGATACGATTCTTGAGTCTTTCTCTCTCTATTTCCTATCCTCATCGCGGATAGTGACTCTCTTATGGAGGAAATCGATTTATTTCTTGCTTCCGATGACTCGATGCCACTAGGAATTGAGGACGACGATTATGATTCGGAAGGAGATATTCGTTTTCTTGAAGAATTGCTTAATAATGATTCTCTTCCCTTCCCTGAGTTTGAATCATTTCATTTTGTTCCATCATTTCCTCGTCCTCCTTCGGACCCACCAGATGTTGAGATTAGCATAATTTTTTAACCCAATGCACCAGTGATCAACAATTTTGATGAGCTTAATGAAGATGAATGTTTTGACCCAGGGGGAGGTGAGATTAATGTTGAAGTTGATGATTCCTTCACATTTGTCACTTGGACTTTTCTCCCGTTTCTCACCTACCCTGAGGTTTCTACCTTACTTTCCTCCACCAAAAATGAGGATACCATTTTTAACCCCGGCATTTCCACTTAAAGTCGGCGGCCTCTCATCGGGATGGAACTTTTATATGCTTTAATGTTTGTCCAACCATTAATGAGAGCCTGATTGAGATTTTCTTTTCCATTTGCTCTCCCTAAGGACAAATGAATTCAGGGATCGAGTCAAGCTATGTGACTAGGTTACCAAAAACAAAGCGCTTCGTGGGAGGCACCCCATGCTTATCCATTTTCTATTTTTCTTTTTAGCTTCTAATGTGTTGTGAGGAGGCTTGTACTCTTCCGTTCTTTGTGTTTGTTGTTTGTACTTGTGATTGTTTGCAGGATTGATCCAAATTTTTTGAAGCCTCTCGTGTTCGGTGTTGTGTCCCGGTTCACTCGAGCTTCCTATCCTTTGTTTGCAATTAGTTTGGGGAGATCCGATATCCTAATCTTATCGATTCACATTTATCTTTGCATAATTAATAAACGGCTTAGATTTGCGTAGAGACCCGCCTTAAACATTGAGGACAATGTTTCGTGTAGTTTGGGGAGGGAATCTATCGATTTGATGTTACCTACTTATTGTTTTGTTCTCACGTACCCCGTTTTCCAGCAAAAATAGCAACATTTTCAAAAAATTTAAATTTTTAAGTTTTATTTGTAGAAAATATTTAAAAAAATGATGAAAAAAAAATAAATAATAATTTTCTTTTTCTTAAAATTTACTTTAGACTTAATTTAGGTTTAGAAATTTAAATTTGCATTTTTAAGAGTTAAATTTAGTATAGTTGCTTATTTGTCGCATTTTTATTATCCCCGTTAATTGTTATAGTACAATAATTGTTTTTGTTTGCTTATTTTAATTGCTGTTTTTAATTAGTAGTTATAGATAATCAAATCAATCTTTGTTTACATTCAAATCATTGTCCAAACAAGAACGTGGTTTCAATTTCATAAATCGTTGGGGATTACGACCCGTGAATCATACTTCCCGGTTAATATATGTATTATATTATATTATATATATTTGTGAGAATTTTCCTTTTTACCTTTGTCCTCAAGGGTAAATTGGTAAATTTCCATTGTATTATATAATATATTATATTTTTACGTGTGTTAGATTCTACGAATCAGTGTTCATTTGTTGTGGTACACTTGTTGATTTTCTTTCGTTGCGTTTTCACTCGGTGCATATACGTATCCTTTCTTTCAAAGAATTCTTATGTCATTTGATCCACATCTAATTGCATATGTGGAACCTCCTATATGCACTCTAGCCTTTGACTCGATAATCGTTTGTTATCCTATTCGATTGTTCGTAACATTTGGAGTTCGTTTATACCGTTATATCATAGAAGCTTTGATGTGATTGTGGGAAAGGACTGGTTATCCATGAGGAAGTTTGTGATAGTATGTTATGAGAAGGTGGTTAGAATACCGTTGGAAGGTGATGAGATACTTCAAGTTCATGGGGAACGTACCTTGGGAGCCACCAAAGCCCTAATGAACGATAAGGTGGATGAACCTAGGATAAGTGATATACCCATAGTGTGCGATTTTATTGATGTGTTTTCAGAAGATTTGTCGATGACTACCGCAACGACAAGTTGAGTTCCATATAGACTTAGTTCCTGGAGCGACGCCGGTCGCGAAGTCTCCATATCATTTGGCACCCTTGAAAATGCAAGAATTGTCTGAACAACTTCAAGAGTTGGAAGACAAGGGTTTCATATGACCTAGTCACTTATTCATGAAGAAGAAGGATGGTTCTTTTCGCATGTATATTCATCATAGGGAGTTGAACAAATTAACTGTTAAAAAAACGTTATCCACTCCCTAGGATTGATGACTTGTTTGATCAGTTACGAGGAGCGTATCCTTTCTTAAAGATAGATTTTCAGTCAGGATATCATTAGCTACGAGTGCATGAGGATGCCATTCCAAAGGCCGCATTTCGAACGAGATACAGACATTTGGAGTCTACGGTTATGCCTTTTGGGTTAACCAATGCACCAGTGGTTTTCATGGACTTAATGAACCGGGTTGTAAACCATACTTAGGTAGGTTTTTCATCGTATTGATTGATGACATTCTGGCCTACTCAAAGTCGAAGGAGGAACATGAAGTTCATTTGAACTTAGTGTTGGAGTCACTGAGGAAGGAGAAGTTGTATGCTAAGTTTTCTAAGTGTGAGTTTTGGTTAGAAGAAGTGCATTTTCTTGGTCACGTGGTCAACCATAACGTAATCACGTAGACCCGAGTATGAGTGAGGCATTGAGGAATTAGATGATTATTCTTAGGATTGGCAGGTTACTACAGACGTTCATCGCGAATTTTTTTAGATTGTTGAACCCCTTTACTTCCCTAACTAAGAGGAATCAGAAGTATAAGTGGAGCGTAGAACAAGAAGAGGCTTTTCATACTTTGAAGAATGATTTGTGTGATACCCCGATAAAGCGAATGTAGTGGGTGATGCGTTGAGTAGAAAGGAGAGAGTGAAATCAAGACGAGTAAGAGGAATGATACTGGCAGCCCAAAGTGAGGCGTTCAAGCAAGAGAACGTACTCGCAGAAAGGCTATATGGTTTAGAGCAACAGATGGAAAGAAAAGGAGACGAGAGTTTGTACTTTATGGATCGAATTTGGGTTCTATTGGTAGGAAGTGTATTGGTTGAGGCCCATGCATCAAGGTACTTGGTACATCTGGGAGCAGATAAGAGGTGCTATAACCTTGGAGACATGTATTGGTAGCCACGTGTAGAAAAGGATATTGCTACCTATGTTAGCAATTGTCTGATTTGTTTAAAGGGTAAAGGCTGCAATGTCAAAGACTTTTGGCTTGTTACAACAGCCTGAGATACTTGAGTGAAAATGAGATAGAATCACCATGGATTTTATTACTAAATTTCCATGGTCAAAGTAGTGAGTATGATGTGATTTGGGTGATGGTCGATAGACTAACCAAGTTAGCTCATTTTCTAGCTATACAAGAAAATTTCAAGATGTAAAGTTGGCAAGGATTTATATTGATGAGATAATAGCAAGGAATGAAATTCTAGTGACGATTAACTCAGATTGAGATGGACGATTTACCCTGTGCTTTTGGCAGACGCTACAGAAAGTGTTAGAGATGAGATTAGATTTGAGTACTGCTTAGCATCCTCAAGCGGATGGACAAAAGTGAAAGTATGATTCAGACTTTGGAAGATATAATAAGGGCATGTGTTATTGATTTTGGTGGTAGTTATCATTTGAGCATTCGGTGTGCTCCGTTTGAAGCTTTGTATGGAAGGAAATGTAGGTCACCTGTTCTATGGGCAGAGATTGGGAGAGTAGTTTGATTTGGACCCAAGTTAGTGCAAGAAACGGCTGATAAGGTTGTGTTGGTAAAGGAAAAGCCCAAAGCAGTGAGAGATTGTTAAAAGAGCTATGTGGATTTTAGGCATAAGCCGTTAGAGTTTGAGTTGGGAGATCTTGTATTGTTAAAGGTGACGCCTTGGAAGGGCGTAGTGCGTTTTGGAAAGAAGGGTAAGTTAGCCCCGAGGTATGTAGGGCCATTTGAGATTCTTGAAAGGATTGTCCTGTAGCATATCAGTTAAGATTGTCTGAGGAATTGAGTGGTGTACATGACACGTTTCACGTGTCAAACCTAAAGAAGTGTTTGGCGGATGTTAGCCTGCATGTGCCATTGGATGAATTTAAGGTTGACAAAACTCTTCGTTTTGTTGAGTAACCTGTAGAGATTATGGACCGTGAAATTAAGAGTTTAAAATGTAGTAAGATATCACTTGTGAAGGTTCGTTGGAATTCAAAGCGTGGTCCCGAGTTTACTTGGGAGCGCGAAGATTATATGAAGTCTAAGTATCCTCAGTTGTTTGTTGATCGTGCTGATGAATCAGCTAGTTAAATCTCGGGACAAGATTTCCTAAAGGAGGGGATACTGTGACAACCGTGTCTTGAGCCGGTTAGTCAAACTGATAGTGTTGACCCAAGTATATTATTATGTGTTATAACTATGTGTTTATGTGATCTTATGTGAGTTTGGTTATCAATCTATGAGCGTGATCGTCTCATTTTGATTCAATTTATGGTTAATATGGGAATTTCATTTTGTTCACATTTTGTGACAATGGAATTGATAGTATGATTTTTATGTGTGCTAAGTGAGTTAAGTATGTGCTTAAGATTAATTTGAGTTGTATGGGCATCTCATTTTGATTCAATATGTGTGTTAAAGTGTCGGATATTCCAGGTGTTCACATGTGGTGATAATGGAAATGATTGACATGTCGCATGTAATGCTATGTCAAATATTGGAAAATTGAGGATTGAGTTTTATGGAAAGTATGCTATTTTAGAAATGAAATAAGTAAGTGAAATATAGAAGTTTATAGCAAACTTTCTAAAAGTATAAAGTGGTTTGGTGAAATGAAGGTTATATTTAGAAAGTAGTTTTTATAAGAAAAGGTTTATAAAATTAGCTTAGTTTTTTTTTAAACTTAAGGTATTGAAGAATATTAATTAACTAAAAAATAAAATAATTTTTTTTCCATACATACATAAATACGAATTTTGTAGATAAAAGAAAAAAAAGGGAAAAAAGTTTTTGATTTGGACTAGGACTTGTATACTTTTATTAAAACCTGTAAATTCTTCATAATTTAGGTTTTTATTCCTGCTCCTCCTCTTATGGTGTCGACCTCAGCCCCTAAGAACAAGGAAAAACAAGTTTTGATTCAAGAATTTAAGAGCTAGATCGCGTAGGAGCAAGTAAGAGCGCTAGGTATTTATTCTATTCTTATTTAACTTTTTAATCATGTAACAAAATCAATGATGGATTCTAGGGTTTCATAAAATTCAGAATATTAATGATATTTGATGATGATAGAATGATTATGGCTTGATTAGGGTCATGTTCATGCAATTGGTTAGGTTAGATTTGCGTAAAAACTTGATTTAGGGTAAGCAGAATTTAGGGTTGTGTTTACGAGTGAATATATCCATGATGGTAATAGGTTTTTGAGTGTTTCTGGACTCTAAACAGTAGCTCATTGAATGTACTTTCCAGAAAATCCAGCCTCGAAAGTTTTTAAGGTCGGGAAGTCATTCAAATGTTGGTTATACTAAAAGTTGTCAAAACAGTAAATACGGGTCAGATTTAGGTCATGTTTGTGAGGGTAAAACCCTAACTTAAAATTCGAATTGAGCTTAGCCCTTCTACAGTAGTTAAGTTCCATATGTATATAGAGAAACCCCAGAAGGATACCTTCTAATTTTATGTCTAAGTATGGTTAATAAGTCCAAACTTTTTAGTGTGCAATCAGATCCGAATTAGGACTGTTTGAAGTTAATGTTCTTAGGGTAGTACTTTCAGCTGTAAATGCTTTAGAAATACAAAGGTTGGTTAATATACTCATATAATGATCATGGGTAACTTTGGTTTAAAATATGAGGGTATAAGTAAGGGTTTGGGTACGTAAAGTCATGAAAAAAATTCTGCATTATGATGTTAATTATAAGTAAATGTGAGAAAGATTAATAAAGTGTTAAGTTTTTGGCATTGTGTCGGGGGGACCCATGATGGTTAATTAAACCTTAGAATCCATCTTATGAAGTGTTAATGGATCATCGAGCTTTTAGCTTGGTGCGTGTAACCCATTTGTTTTGTATTGTGTAGCTTGTATGGATATTGTTTGGAAGCTGTTGTGTTCAGGTGCGTTCATAGCCCCTCTTTTCTTATGATTTATTGGGGTAGAAATGATGCTTGTGGTTTGAAAAGTTTTAATTGTTGTGATTATGGTTTTACTTGAGGCATGAACAATTATGTGGTTTTATATGTGATGTGCTTTATTGTTGTGTGGTTGGTTGGAGCGGAGGGGTAGCCTATTCCAGCTGTGTGATTCTTATTTTTTTTTTTTTTTTTTTTTATAATGAGTTGGAGGGTAGTGGGTCTACTATTTAAACCAACCGGAGGGTTGAAATAAGACTCAATTTTGTATGATCGATTAGAGGGTAGTGGTTCTATCTATTTAAATCTAATTGGAGGGTTGAAATAATATCAATGTGTGTAGGTCCGGCCTTCAGTATAAGTTCATTGGTTGGACTTTTTAGGTGCGTAAGTGACATATTTGGGATCAGGGGTAACGTTCCTATCCAGTGTTATGAGTTGTTGGATCGGGGGTAACGTTCTTACCCGTTTATGGTGAGATATGCGTTGGATCGGGGGACACGTTCTGTCCTAGTTATGGTTGTTTGTACATTTTCATGTTCGCCTGTATAATTGCTAGCTTAACTGTCCTGCCATGTTTTGTTTTATTAATAACAGTAATTGATTTAAATCTTGTATTGGTGTCGTAAAACCTATGACTCTCACCAACCTTTGTGTTGACGTTTTTAAGCATCATTTTCAGGTGAGTATCGTGATGATAAGAAGGATGTTAGGAAGAGTGGCTAGAGAGACCTTAGGCATTACTTGTGGAGTTGTCTTTTCTAGTCTTTTCATTTATGACATTTGTTTTGCTTGATACTTGTTTGTTGGAGATTGTTAGTATTTGGATTATTTTGTTCGTGTACGACATTACTTTAGTAATGCAAGACTCTTTTATCTTGTGTTGGGTATTGTCATGACACATAGTGTCTATTTGGTTATTTCCTTCAGTTCTGATTTTCTCTATAGTAGACACATTGTGTTGTGATAGATATCAATTCGTTACGTCTCGCGTTTTCTTCTTGGTGAGGTGTGACAGCCGTAACCTTCATATAACTCCCGTATGTACGTGATCTTCATTCCATATTTGTGGATCTTCATGGTTACGACATAACTGGATAAGGTGTTACGCCGTAACGATAACTTTGACAAGATTTCCTTCTAAATATAGGGTTACGGCGTAACTAGATATGGTGTTACGCCGTAAAGTCTTCCTTGATCTTCGTACTTGCTTAATTTATGTTACGGCGTAACCATTTTTGGTGTTATGCCGTAACATTATTTAGAATTTACACTTTAAGTCCCTTTTCCCTTGTTTCTTGTTACTTTATTGCATTTCACCTGAAAACTACAAAACAAGAAAAAATATCTCATTTTCGAGTGTTAGTGAAACATTTGCAGGTATTTTAGGGGGTATTTTGCCATAAAAAAGGTTTAAATATTTGATGTTATCACATTAGAATATTTTAGAGTATTCGGTAGTAAAAACTTTATTCTTAATACTAAAGATTATTTTACTAAATTCAACCTAAAATCAACTGAATGCGTCTTTCTTGGTTATTCACCTAATAGTAAAGCATATATAATCCTAAACAAAGAAACCATGAGGATTGAATAATCTTTAAATGTAAGATTCGATGAAAGTTCACCTCTTAAATCATCACCTTTAGTAGATGATGATATAATCGAAAGCCAAATCATAGAAAATCAAATATAAGATATAGAAGAAAAGGAAAATGGACCATTCAACAAAGAAATTATTTATATCAAAGAATCTAAAGATCATCCATAGAAATGGTCATAGGAAAACTAAACAAGAGAACTCTAAGATCTCAAGTTCAAAACCAAAGTAACTTCGTTTGCTTCATGTCTTTCGTAGAACCTATAAAAATTAAAGAAGCCATTAAAGACGAAAGTTGGACTATGGTTATGCAAGAAGAATTGATCTAATTTATAACTAATGATGTTTGGAGTTTGGAGTCTTGTTCCTCCACCCGAAAACCAAACCGCAATTGGTACTAAATGGGTCTTTAAAATAAATTATATGAAAATGGTGTAGTATCTAGAAACAATGCCAGACTTGTCACACAATGATACAACCAACAAGAAGGAATAGATTTCGATGAAACCTATACTCCCTTAGCAAGACTAGAATCTATAAGAATCCTCCTTGCATATGCTTGTGCACATGACTTCAAGCTTTTTCAAATGGATGTCAAAAGTGCTTTCTTGAATGGTTTTATAAATGAAGAAGTCTACGTCTCTCAACCTCCCGGCTTTGTCGATTTCGAAAAACCTAATCATGTATTCAAACTCAAAAATGCTCTTTATGGTCTTAAACAAGTACCCAAAGCTTGGTACGATAGACTCAAAGCCTTCCTCCTCGATCATAAGTACACCATAGGCTTGGTAGATAACACTCTATCTACCAAGAAAAGAGATTTATATATCATCATAGTCCAAATACACATGGACGACATCAGTTTCGGATCAACTTATCAAGACCTTTGCGATGATTTTTCTAAAATCATGCACGACGAGTTTGAGATGAGCGTGATGGGTGAATTGAATTTCTTCCTTGGTTTACAAATCAAGCAACTAGAAGACGACATCTTTTTCAACCAATCTAAATACATTAAGGAAATGCTCAAGAAATTCGGACTAGAAGATTCCAAACCTATCAAAACTCATATGTCATTCGAAACCAAACTCACTCGGGACGAAGACGGGGAATCTGTTGACGACACAAAGTATCGTGGCATGATTGGTAGCCTTCTCTACTTAACGGTGAGTTGGCCGGACATCATGTTTAGTGTTTGTTTGTGCGCTCGTTTTTAAGAAGATCCCAAAACCTCACACCTTGAAGCGATAAAAAGGATTTTCAGATATGTTAAGGGAACGACACATTTAAGTTTATGGTATCCCAAAGGAACGGGAGTAGAAACCATAGTATACGCTGATTTCGACCATGCGAGAGACTATGTCATTCGCAAAAGCACAAGCGGTGTGTGCACATTCATGGGATGTTGTCTCACATCGTAGTTCTCCAAAAAACAAACCACCCTAGATATTTCCACCACCGAAGCCGAGTATGTATCTGTCGGAAAAGCTTGCCAACAAGCCTTATGGATGAAGCAAACTCTCGTAGACTATGACATTAAACTAGATGACATACTCGTCCTTTGTGATAATAAAGGTGCCATCAACCTAAGTAAAACCCCGTTCTTCATTCCCGTACCAAACATATAGAAATCATACATCACTTCCTTCGGGATAATGTCCAAAAAGGAAAAATCTCAATTGAGAAGGTCTCCTCCGAAGACAACATCGCCGATATCTTAACTAAACCTCTCAAATGAGAACCTTTCAACCTTCTTAGACTAGGTCTTGGCTTTATGGAACCAAATGCTTGATAAAATTTTAAAATATACGTCTACTAGTTTTCTAGGTCTATCAAGCCATACTACGAGGAGTATACATAAGAAACTCGCATCTTGATAATACTCCGTGAAGTGAGTATACTTGTCTTGACCATACTTTGCAACCCCTGCCTCGACCAATGGTCCTTTAATTCACAGGATTTTGCCATCATAATAATTGCATTCTTTCTTCTCTATTTGAGTCTAGGAATCTATTTTCACACTCAAAAATAAACCATTTAGGAATTTTCATCACTCTACTACATGTATCATTACTATGTACTATTATATATGCATATGCATAGTTAAAACTCTCTTTACATCACTTAATACCTGAATGTGACAAAAATTTTAAAAAACTTTCTCACGAATAGGACACACATAAAACTTTTTCTTGCATTGTTTAATACAAAATAAAAATATTTTCATTCATACATCACAACATATGTCTCTTGAATGCTAAAGGTAATACATAATCAGTATGTCTTTCTGGGTACGTTCAATCGTAACTACATCAAATCAAGGAGACTTCAGGTTATCTCAATATTATAATTTTCTTTTGAGTCGCGATAACCGCACCTTCACATTGTTTTCATATAGGAACACACTAGAACTTTCTAAATAAAACCTCAAAACATGTTTCTAAACATCCCTTTGCATTGCCTTCGCCTCATCTAATCAACATTGTTTGCTGTCAATAAGAGACAGTCGGTTCCCTTTACTAACGAAGGCCGGTTCCATTATGCAGATGGAACCGGCAAAACCGGCTGGACAGTGGACTGTGTATAACAAATTTTAAACTATAAATCCTACTTTTCCCCCACATTCAACCTATTCCTAACTGCTAGACCATAGAAGTTGACCTTCTAACAAAATCTAATCATTAGAATTTTACCCAATTTAGGAGATAAAGCATTTAATACTATAAGATTTGTTCTATAAATAGCTCCCTTGTTTCAAACACCCATTCATCCATCTCTTTCAAGAATTTTACTAACCTTAACCATGCCGAAGTCAAACAATGACAAAAAGAATGTCAACGCATTCAAAAGAACCGCTCGAATAATTGTCCGGGCTTGTTGCTTAGTCAACCCTTGACCCGCTTCTCTACCTTATCAAAACTTATCTCTGCCCACCGACTAACGGCTCCACCATGAAGCCCTATTGTGTCTCCACCACTTTCCCCAATTACTTCACAGAGAATCTCCCTGAGTCATCTCTTAAATAATCCTAAAAATAACTCATCCTCCATTGATATCTCCTCCATCGACACCATCGCAACCTTCCAAACAAAAATCTCCCATCGCAATAAACTTATAGCCCGTTTAGCTCATCTTTTCTACTCCTCCCACATCACCCCACTAATTCTTCGATTCACTCGAGGATCTACCACCACGAACCACCACCCCGCCACCACCACAACCCTCGTTTGATACTATCGAGCATTTAGCCAACCAACCACCGCCTCTTCCCATTATGGAACCTCATCTCCTACCATTGCCGCCACATCTTTTATCGTTGAACTCAAACAATGCTTTCCCCATTCTCACTCATGAGATGTTTTGCGAATATTGTCAACGCACGCAAGTGCTTGTCAATGACCTACGTGGTGAATTAAGGTTCATCCTTAACTACATCCTAGAGGGCCTCAATGTCCTCTCTTACCAACACTTCTCTTAGGATCTTTTGGGAATAGTAGAACAATAATAATAATGTTGTAATTTTCTTTTCAAGAATTGATCCTTGTTCTTATTTTTCTCTTTTTTGATAGTGATTTAAGGTCACAAAAATGGTTGTTGTTTTATTACAAGGATGTTATATTTTACATATTGCTTGTGATTATGATGATATTTGTCTATGTTTATATAGTCAAACTGCTGACCTTTTGCACAAGATCTGGTTCCTTCTGTTATAGAAGGACGGTTCCCTCGTGAAAAGGAACCAGCTACGCCAGTTCTACAGTAGCAAGTTTTGTCTCTTGCTTCTAACATTATGTCTTGTAGGTACTCTCAAAGCTAGGGGAGCTTTCACTGAATTGATTCACTAACATTTTTGTAGTATTACATCCAATTAGATGATTTGATTCCCTCTCTTAGAGGATGCCTCCATCAAGGGGAAAATGTCTTTTTTGGGAGCCAAAGGAAATGCATCTCAGGTACATCAATTAGTAGGTATGAGAGGATTAATGTCGGATCCCCAAGGGCAAATGATTGATTTACCCATTCAATTTTGATTTTATCCGAATCAACTCTCATTATTGCATTCGATTCGCTTCGGATCGACGCATACTTATACCATTGCATTTGATTATCTTTGAATCATTTTTTATCCATTGTACTTACATCATTGCATCTTTTAGTTGGATCTTCTTCGTTGTTCTTTTTGTTTCGACAAAAAAGGGGAGAAAGGAAGTAAAAGGTCTTCAATATAAAACTTTACGCTCTAGTTTTTACTTTCAACAATTTTATGTTTTGTCATCAACAAATAGGGGGAGATTGTTAATACAAATAAACCGATAAAAACGTTTATTTCTATTTTACGATTTTCTCGTGTTTTGTCGATAACAATTCATAAAATCGTTACAAATAAAAATCTAGAATGCACAAGTCTTAGATCAATAAGTTCTCTTATTTTAAACCATTCATACATTTTTCACTTACCCTTTTTTTAAGTAACTTAGACTTTTACTTTGAAAATTATGTAAATATTATTTGAAATATTTTATATCATAGGTGACCTAATCACCTCTCCATATCTTAGGCAAATCTACCAATATTACACAAAATATTTCAAGATTTGGCAATCTAAAATTCAGATTTTGTGTCAGAATGCCGGTTCTTTCATTTTACACTTGCCGGTTCCCTTTGGTAAAAGGAATAGCCTAGAATCGGGCTACAGGACATGCCGGTTTCATGTATTTACACAGGTCGGTTCCCTTCTACAAAGGAACTGGTGGAACCGGGCTACAGTATATTTTTTTTTTATAAACACCAAGCAATTTCTCATGTTTTACTCACTCATTCTCATTTTAATCTCTCTTATAATCTGATTTCTCTCTTGTTTTCAGATCTAGATAGCTTTCATACATCATTTGTAGGTAATTCTCTTAATAGAAGAAATTGCCAAAAATAGCATACGAGACGATCAAGTTCAAGCAATCTTGGTTCGCATCTCCATCATCTCATCAATATTACTTTGTTGTATCTTGTACATCATTTAGTACGTGTAGTATCATTCATCATCCTTATAAAAAGAAGTGTGATTGCATTGGGTTGATTATATCTTTGTTAGAATCCGGTATTTAGCTTTGTACCGTTAAAAGGGTGTAAGTGACGTTGTGAGGCTTCTTCGCCGGTGAAAGAAGATTGGTGACTAGTGTTTACTAACTCTCCAGTAGGTGACTCGGGGAGTGGGGTATGGCAAGGAAGGTGTCCTTCTAGTCGAACCACTATAAACTCTTGTGCCTCGGTGCTATCTTTCTTAATCTCTATTTACTTTACTTGCATTTTACATTTACTTCATATATCATACCAACAATCAATATCGTCAACTTCACATAAACTCAAACTAAATTTTGTAAAGCTATTTTTAAATGGTAAAACTATTCAACCTCTCCATTCTAGTTTTCCACAAATTCAAAAAAAATCCAGGGTTCTAAAAGGCCCGTTATGGCGCTGCTAAGGCCTCGTAAAGACGCGAGGCACGACCGTCACGCTGCGCAATAGACCAAGGCGTATGTTTAAGGCTGACGTGAGATGAGAAGTAAAAAGGTGATAAAACGCGATAAGACATGATGCGTGGAGGATTTTTTGAATTCAATAGTGATAAAAAATTGTTTTTTAGAAATAAACAAGATTACATACAAAGATAGTTTCTTGACTTTATTTCTTATGTATGACACTTTTTGTAAACTCAATATATTTGAAATATGATATAAATATATACATTTATAAATATTTTCATATTTTGTGCCGCTTTAAGTCACGCCTTAAAAAACGCCATGACTCGTCATGGCTCTTAAGGCGTGAGGCTTAGCCATGCGGCTACGCCACGCCTCACGCTATGTATAACCTTTAAAAAAATCACATAAAGGACAGGTGTCGCATGTAAAGGCTCGGTTTTCTTCTTTGGAAAAATAGATCAAGGTGTCTCACAAAACTGTAGTTTGTTAGTTAGAATACATAGGGAGTGAACAAACCTGATTTTTAGTGCTAAACCTTTGGGCCTATAGGTCTTCATTAACTAACATTCTCCTTAAACTCACAATGCTACAGCGGAAATATTGAAAGTTTGTCAAACATAAGATAAATTAAAACTGAAAAAGGCTTAACGAAGTGTCCAAGAGCACAAACTCGGTTTCAGTAATCCATGATCTTTTTTATCTTATTTTTTTAAAAATTGGTTCCTAGCTAGGTAGACTCAAAGAACCGAAACTAGAACTGGAAACGAAAACTATATTCGGTTCAGTTTTCGGTCCCTACTCTTACCAAAATTCGGTTTTTGGATTCATCGAGTCCAGTTATAGGTTTCAACCAGTTTCGAACCCGTGCTATCCCTAAGTAAGATTATATGAATCTGACTTTTATAGGGATTTATGTAAAGCTAATCAAACGATCTAAACGAGCTTGGTCGAGGAGGACTAGCCCAACATTTTATTAAGATTGGACCATGAGAAAGAAAAAAATTATTAACAAGCTATGTGTCTATGTGATACCGACCCAAATCTGCACGTCTTTAGTTTCAATTGAATCCATTATTATTGAAATGGCAATTAGACGGGGGAATATTAATGTTTGCGTTTAACTTTTGGCGTTAAGATCCTTTGTGGAAACTTGAAACTGTTTGTTACTTTCTCCATGAAGCACGGTGAAGGTGTTTCTCTATAGAACGAGAAAAAATTGTGCTCGCGCGTTGCGGCGGAGTCAATTTTTATTTGCTTTTCGAAAATAATTGATAGTTGAATCATCGAGTATTGGTAAATGATGATGTATTTAACCCATGCTTTCTTTAACTTTAAAAAATATATATAAGGTATTTTTAAAAATTATCATTTAGATTTAGGGTGTGTTTTGAATTTTTTTTCTTAACACATATACTCCATCCGTCCCACATTAAGTGTCCACTTGACTTTTTCAAAGTCTTTTTTCTTCAACTTTGACCTTAATGATTTCTTCTTATGTTATATGATACTTGATGCAAGATATATGAATGGATAGAGTTTTGAATATATTTTTCGTTGGTATAATTTTCGTTCAATATTATATAACACAAACAAAAATATTTATGGTCAAAGTTGATGAATGAAGACTTAAAAGATTCCATTGTGGACACTTAATATGGGACGGAGGGAGTATTAAAATTCAATATGTTTTTATAAAATTGTACGCACGTCTGAAGCATATCAATATTATGCTCGTTTTATTCGTAATCCATATTCTTTTATGTCGGTCTATTTTTATTTAAAAAATTTTGCGTGTTTGTTAGATTTTTGATAAAATAATGTTGTATATTAAATTCGTAAATAGTAAACTGCAACATTTTTAATAAAATCGTACACACGTTTAAAGCATATTAATATTGGACTGGTTTTGTTCGTAATCGAGAGACTTTTATGTCGGTATATTTTTCATTTAAAAACTGCTACTATTTTTAGATATTTGATAAATAAAGTTTATTATATAAAAAAACCGTAAATATTAGAAACTTGAAGGGCTCTTTTGTAAAAAATGTTTTCTAACTAATGACTTTTGGCAGCCGATCCATTTTGGGCCTACTTTGTCGTCTCAAATTTTCTTTAACTAATTTTATTGGGCTAGCCTAACTTTTTTGGGCTTATTTTGTCGTCTTGCGTGATGCAAATTAGCATATAGATAATTCTTTAACTAATTTTATTGGGCCAGTCTTACCTATTTGGGCTTATTTTGTCGTCTTCCGTGATGCAAATTAGTATATAGATAAATTTAGATCTCATGAGATAATCGATAGGTTGTTTTTATCTAAGCGAGCACGTATGAATAAACTATGACGGTGCACAAACGATTTGACATCGTAAGAGTTTACGCCTTATAACATTTGCCTTTTAGCTCCACGGTTCCACCTTAATGCATGTAGCTAACAAAGGTATTCTTGTGTTTAATGTTTCTCATGTGAATGTAATGTGACTATGTTAGACTTGATCTATATCAGATCTTATTAAATACATTAATAAATGCATCCATATCAATGGATGTGCTTGGAACAACATATGTTTTAATAAAGACATAAATGTTGATTTTGACTAGATCTTGCTATTGTCCATATATAATAACACAAATTTACAAAAGTGGTTTGACATCATTTTCAACAAAGCAATCGCTGTATGTGAGCTAACTGGAATCTTTTAAAGTTTTTGTCCATAATTTGTTGTGAGTTCTTCTATCTCATAAAAGAGATAACCTAAAGGATGCGTGTGTTTCGTAAGTGGGTTTAGGAATAGATGTTTTATAAGGGTTTGGTTTGTAGATGAGTTTAATATTTAGATTCGAATTTGGATTTAAATTAGAATTAAGATTTGAATTTAATTTTTGATGTAAAAAAGAAAGTGTAAAAATTGTTTGTTTCATATTAGGGTTAAGAATAATTTTTTTATTATTTTAATAACATAAGTAAACAAATAACACGTGGCTATGAAATGAATACATAACAAGGTTTGTAACTCACGCGCTGCCGCGGAATGCACGGGACTACTTTCGCAATTGATCGATAACGTCAATTACTATTTGTCGGTCGTTATGACTCACCTTGTAATGGAACGATAACCTCAAAGACGATTTCCGTAAATAATTTTAAAATATATATTAAACTTCAACATTTTTTATAAAATCGTTCGCCATGTTAGAAGCGTTGCAATATTGGGCTTGTTTTGTTCGTAATTCGACAATCTTTTCAACGACATTTTTTTCCCGAATGAATCAATAGATATGCGTTCCATATTTGATAAATAATGTTTGTTATATAAAAAAGTCGTAAATAGGTAAAAGTTAAAGGTTAGTTTTGTAACTTTTAGCAAACTTGAGGGTGCGTTTTGTAATTTCTTAATTTTTTAATATTATTCTACTATTCATTGGCACTATTTATTGTGAAAGTTTTGATTTTTTTAATATTTTTTACTATTCATGTGAATAGTTTCTACTCTTTTATATAAGTTATATAATTTTAAATTATTAGAAAAAGATTCTTTATTCTCAAAACGAGTTCATGTAGTTAGGTTTTTCAAATGAAAATATACACATTAGCCGACAAAAACACAGTCGATTTGATACGTCGGGCTCCTGCCGACTTTTTGGGCTCCGCAATTTGGTCCAGCCCATTTTTTTCTTATATCAGATTACCAGCGACTCATATGGTCCTAACTATCATTCCAGAACCATCTCCATCTTCATCTTCCACCTTCTACATTCCATTTCTCATTATCAAATATGAAGTTTGATCAAAATTGGGGTGTTAAGGATTGATTAGTAGGCTTTTTTGTGCTTCCAGGTTCAGTAGCGATTTATCAAGGGGCAAAAGTTAGGGTTTTGACTTTTGGATGCTTTTGGTTC